>PVKA01015448.1:0-50020 GCA_004027165.1 Ctenomys sociabilis | reverse complement strand
CTCAGGTCCTCGAGCCTGCCAGGGAAGCTCTTATTCCACTGACCCATCTCCCTGGCCCAGGGGGTTGCTTTTCAATTGACAGGATTTCCATTCATCCTATACCTCACCTGGATATATAGAAATAGATCACATATGCATGACCCCAGAAATGCTATAGGTATATTGTACTTTAAAGCAGAACTTATAGATTTTTTAACATTTTCTCACTCATGATGGTATATGTAAAAGGATATGCCTTTTATATTTATCACAGCACATAAATATTGACAAAGTACACAATTTTTGTTTAGCAAAACATACCTAACCTCGCCAACACATTCCTTACCCCTTCTCCTGCAAGTTCTCACAGCTTTTCCTCTCTCTAGCAAAGGGAATGATTTCACCTGGTTTGGAGGACTTGACACTAAAGACAATGTTATGTGCATGTTGAAATTGAAAAATAAATATAGGGACATAGGGACCTAGTATTGCCATATTAGGGACAATGGTATTCAGGCAGGGTGTCCTTTTAAATTTGATAATACCTAATTGATACCCTGTGTACCCAACATATAGAGAATTTCTTGTCTCCAAACTTTGGCAATTTTATGATAAGAATAAGATAAAAAGAACATTTTACAACTGGATGGAATAACAACCAATTTGACACTGCTGGTTATAGAAATTGCCATTGGGCAGCCTCCTTAGGTGTGAAGCTACTGTTGCAAAGGAATTGGCATGTAATTAGGGACCTGCTCTGTGTCCTCTTTTTTTTTTTTTTTTTTTTTTTTTTTCAGTACCAGGGATTGAACTCAGGGCGCTGTGCGTGACCTGTAGTTGTAAATGGCCCTGGTGCTGTTGCCCTTGTCCTTAGGAAAACCTAGAACAGCACTAAAACAAGCTCTTGGGAGACTTGGGGATCAGGATTAATCTTGTGATTATATATGCAGCGTGTACTACAGATGCTTTTCTTCACTTACAAAATGGAAGAGCAGCTGCATTACCATCACAAAGGACAGGTTTAATGCAACTACTTTCAGAGCCAATAATAATAGTAATTGTCTCTACACTCACCTTCATTAACTCAGTGGATATCATTTATTTACCATTTTATCCTCCTCTGAGACTGAAAGATCCTTGAGGACAAACATCACATCTTTGTGTCATTTTAGTGCTATCAAAAACTCCTTTCAGAAGTAGCTGAGACCTGAGCTAGCCAAACAGCTCAGTGGATTAAGGTGCCTGCAAGCAGGTACAGGGGCTGCAGTTCTATCCCTGGTCCTGCCCCCAGGACACGCTGAAGTAGCAATTGAGACTGGGCATGGTGGCGCCTGTAATCCCAGCTCTTGGGAGGTGGATCACTATGAGTCTGATCAAATACTGAGACCCTGAACACCCTGTACACCCTCCTCTACCAGATAAAAAATAAAAAATAAAAGAAATATCTGTGTCCATATGCGTGTGCTAGCTTCATTATTAGGGTTGTGGCTCAAAACACATGTCTTGGTTCATTCTTTAAAATGTATGTGGTACCTTTTCTGAAGTTTTCCAACTATTCTGTATCAGGTGTTACAGAAAACTTTATTTTTACCTTATATTCTGCTCTGTAACTACTTATTGAAAAATAGGTAGAACAGTTTTGCTTAGTAATTTGTTTGTTGTGTAAATAAGTATGAAAACAAAAGGATGTGTTGTAGTGAAAGAGAAACTGTTCCAAAGGACAGCTGGGAGGGGGAAAGGAGCTAAAGCATGAAAGGAAAAAAAGATAACATAAATATATGGAGATCATTATAATGCTGACTTCTTTTAGTTCTTTGAAAGGAGCAGTAGTGCTTATATTGTTTGATCTATTTTGTGTGCCTGTATCTGGTAACTACTTTGAAGATAACAATATGCAATGTAATAGCCACTGCAGATTTCCTGGGTTTAAAATTCTGTATCTTTTTTTGTGTCTTTATTTTATTTATTTATTTACTTACTTATTTTGTCATACCGGTGATTGAATTCAGATCCTTGCACTAACCAGGCAAGGGCTTTTGTTGCTGAGCTATATTCCTGGCCCTATTCATATCTTTAAAATACAAAAAGAAAAGAATGTGAATGTACTGTTTTAGGTAATAGTGGACCATAAACTAAAAAGCCAGATAGTCAGAATATTCTCTAATTCACTATAAATAAAATTCAAATTGACAGGTTAAGTATTAAATATTTTCATTTTAAGCTACATTACTGGGCCAATTTGTGTTAAATTATAACTTTATTATGAAGTTTGTAAGTGTTGCCCATGTCAAACTATTTTGGGAGCAATAAAGATTGAACCAGTTTATGAACACTAACTTGGGAATTAGTTAAACAAAATAATTTAAAAAATGAATAGTTTTTGAGTCAGCAAGATAGCTCAGCGGACTAAGCGCCTGGGTAGGCAAGTCCAAGGACCAGGCTGCCATCCCTGTACCCTATGTTGTGCCAGCCCTGCCCCTGGGCACGCTCAGCCCGGGACTGAGTCCGGGTGTGATGTCGCACACCTATAACGCCAGTGCTGGGGAGGGTGAAAACAGAAGCGTCACTATGAGTCTGAGCTGCGCAGTGAGAACCTGAAAAAAAAAAAAAAAAAAAAAAAAAAAAAAAAAAAAAGAATAGTTTTCTTGTATCTGCTAACCTGATATTTAATGGAACCTAAATTATTTAAATATTCTAAGGCACTACTTGATAAATGGTTCTGAACAGCTGAAAAACTATAAATTTTATTTATATGTGTTTTTCAAAACATTTACTGACTATGTATTCTCTGCATAGACTAACGAAAAGGTGCAGTCCCTTACCTGGCTCATATGCATATGAAATTTAATTACGCTCATTAATAGAACTGTGCGCGAAGTAGTCTGGCTTATAAACAAAGGCTTAGGAAATTAATTGTGCCACTTGAAAGAGAGAGCCAAGAAAAAGCGTGAGAAGAGGTTTATGTTTGAAATTAGTCTTTAAAGACTAATTTGAGGTAAAAGACATTTTTGGAAAGAAAGGATATGTGCAGCCATTGGTAACATGAGAATGGATAATTTGCTTGGGAGGAACAGCACAGCAAGCCTCGGGCCAGGACCAGCAACAACAAAACGTCAGTCAGCCAGCGTGGGGAGATGTAAGGTGCAGACAGGAAGTGGGCCTGACCTCAACGTGAGGCTCCTTGTATTCCAAGCTAGGAAGCTGATTATACAGTGAATAGACAACATAGCACCACAATTGCGAGAGTAAGACAGATAAAATCACATCCAGTATTGTAGGATATAGCCCAGTTAGCGCATGGAGCACGGATTAGAGGATGGGAATTTTGCAGACAAGAGAGCAATAAAGCTGGAGCAACAGAGCGAGGGACCGAGGATGAGATCTGAATCTGAAATAGTAACCGCTGGACCGAGGAGAGGACACAAGAGATGAGAGAGGGGCATGCGCTGAAATCTGAAAATTTTGGCAAGAATCTGAAAGACTAAAACTAGCGAAGTGCGGAGATTAGCTAGTTTATAGTTTATGCAAAGATGAGCATACACTCCCTCCTGCTGTTACCTAACACCCGTGGTCCTCTCCCAGGAGTGTGGAGGCTGCCTTTTGTCAGAGGTGAGCCCAGAACTGACTTCACCTAATGAAATTCCAGAAGTGACATAGAGCTACTTTTAGGCACAAGTTTAGAAACCAGGCCACGATTTCCAATACTTTTCCATTCCTGGAACACAGAGCCAGAGGGTATTTTTGGTTGCTCTGAGAGCTTGAATCTTGAGCAAAGACAATTGAAGCAAAATCTGTAGCCGACAGCGCAGACTTAGAGCATTTATGAAAGAAGGGAAAATTGGGGTGTTGCTCCTGCTACAGCATGAGCCTGATAACACTACTGATGGTGGAATAAAATAAAGTTACTAATATCAAAGCTTGTAAGCTGTGTTATAAGGTTAACTACAGACAAGAGGTATTAAATATCAGATCATTACATTGGCCATTGTCAAATTCATTGAGCTTTATTCTCAAAATCGAAGTGTAGATCAAAGAGATGAATTGGCATTAATCAAAAGCTGGAGTTAGACATAATTTTACAGGAAAATAGACAGAAAGTAATGCAGAAAATCACCATAGGCAGAACTCTAAAAATACATCAATACTAACTTTGAATTTGGAGTTTCTCTTGAAGAAAATTACTTCTCATTAGATTTAAATAGAGAAGTGATATGAACAGTGCAGCCTTTCTGTAGAGGCTCTTTGTGGTTAGAATAACTGTTTAAGAAAAATAATATAATTATTAACATATTTCTATTTTTTTTCTTTACTATATTAACCTTTTTCCAGAAATTACATCTTCAAAACATGTGTGTTGTCTCTGTACATTCTCCTTTGGTTGGGCTAAAATTGTGTCACAGGCAAAAAGGTAACTTTTTGAAGGTGTAGTCTCCACTATACCCACTAACAATGTGAACTCACCTTTCAGGCTTCCTGAATGGATTCAGAGGAAATTTGGTTTTACTTTAGAGAAAATGCTTCTAAGGGCTGCCTGTCCTTGAAAACCAGCATTTGTGCTCTATGGGTTTCTCAAGACACTCACATCTTCTACAGTCATATAGACCCACATTTCAGTGCAAGACATGAGAATGAACGAAGATCAACCTCAAACCGTGGAGAAGAGGTTAAGACTCATTTCTTTAAAGACATTTTTTTTAGAAAACAAGTATTTAATGAAACACTAGGAAAATATGCCAAAGAGTTACAGATGGCCACCTCTTGAATTTTGTAGTTATTTCTGGAATTCTTCATTCATGTGTGTTGTGTGCATGTTTCCTATGTAAACTGCTCTACTCTGCACATTTTGATTTCTTTCTCTTTCCCTTCACTTGTAGGTCAGCTTGTTAATTCTTACTCTTTTAATGAACCACTTCCAGTAACTGGATTCCAATAGTATTTGTTTTCTGAAATATTTCACTACTTCACACTAAAAGAATTCTACTAATAGCCAACTATATTTTACGCTAACTATATAATATGTATACGATTTGAATCTGGGTTAAGAATTACTTTCCATAGTTAATTAAACAGTTAATAATAAAAAGATGAAGCACATAATTTGGAATTCAACAATACCACTACATCAACTGGCCAATCCCAGCCTGCTGAATTCTGGAAGTCTTGGAGGAAATCGATCATTTGTCTTTTGGATCACATACAGCAACAACAGACTAGAAGAAAAAAGAAAGATAATATCTCACAAATGACACAGAAAAGATTTTGACATTACAGAAGTGTAGTTCTTTAAAATACACATCAACACTTCAGATGAACTGTTGACCCTGTCCAAGTAAATACAGAGAGGAAAGAAAGGAAAAAAAAAAAAAAAAACAGAAGAATCAGAAAGTAAATAAAACGACCTCAAGCTGAATAAAACAAGAAATCCTCTTATCTGAAATTGCCCTGTAATCCCTATTGGAGTGGAGCAAAAGAAAGATTTCTATTTTCTATTTTATTTTCTGTTCCCAATTTACAGCCTAATTCCATTTTAAATTAATACAACTACAGTAATATTTTTCCTATTATACCCTAGTCAACTGCATGGCTCTGTGTTCCATGGTTTAAACAGGTTATAGAACTGTAATTTAAAATGTCATTTTCACTCTAATTTCTTTTCCTGCATGGCAATAATGTTTTTAAAATAGCCTATAAATAGTGACCATTTTCGCTCAATTAAAAATCTTTGGTTATCATTAATTTTATCCTATTTGATGCCGACATTTCCCCTACATATTGAATTGCAAAGAAAAAATAGGAAAAACAGGAGCAAGCTGAAAGTTAAATATAGGCAGTCCGAATATTTATTAAACACAATAGGCTATGAACAGCAACTACTCTTCAGAGGTAGTTAAGGCATGGTAGCTCTATCTTTTGCAAGTGGTTTGTACGTTTCTCTAATGTTCTTTCCCTGATAAGAGTAACAATAGCAAAACTAGACATAGAGAAACAGCTCATCCAAGCTACACATTTTGACCACTGCCCAAGAGGTGTATGGTCCTGAATGGAGTGCTGCAAAGCAGATACTTCGATGTGGTGTCTCTGGATGTGTTCAGTTCTTCCTTGTGTCACCTGGGAATCCATAAATCCTGATTAGCTTTAAATTGTGATGGTAAAGCTAAGAATCTGATGGCTTTCTAAAAGGTAACAGAAGAGCAGGAGTGAATACAGTAGTTAAATTATCATGTAGTACATACGTATTTCCAAATCTTGCTTATTCTAAACTAAAACATGGCATTAATCTCCAAAACAAATTTTAAATAATCAAAGATTTTTCATATTAATTCAAAATTTCAAAAATTGATATGAATATTTAAGAACGTGTTAACTATCATTTTCATAATTGTATTTTGGTTGTTGCTGCACTATGAAGCTCAGACTCGTAGTGATCCTCCTGCCTTCAGCCTCCTGAGTTCTGGGCTCACAGGTGTGCACCACTGTGCCCGGACCCTGTGGTTGAATCAGCGCACCCAGGGGTGGGGCTGGTGCTTCCTGTGGTGCCAGAGATTGAACTGGGGCCCCTGCGCTTGCCTAAACTCACCTGAACAAGTGCTTTTAGGCTATCTCACCACTGAGCTATCTCACCAGCCCCTATATTAATTATTTTGATAATCTAGAATTTCTACAGTAAGTACATGATTTAAAATAGTCCTAATCATTTCTGATTTGGAAATGCTCATATTTTTCACCTAAATATTAGTTATAATACGAAAGTAGTATTTCTCCATTCCTCATTTTGTTTTACACTGCTACCTTGTTTTCCTTTTTTATTTTCTCTGTTATTTCCTAATATTAGACAGAACATGCACAGATATAAGAAAAGCTCTTGTTCTCCCAAGTAACTCTTGTATTCTTGTCTGTCTGGTGAACATGAACAAAATCCTTCAGCAAGTGGTTATGACAGTTTCTTAAACAGAAGTCCACCCTGATCACCCGATTTGGAATTATTAATTTTAAGCTTCTATTTGCCAGTCACAAGAGGAGAATTACTCTTTTTAGTAATTCCCAGATACATATGCCACTGGTGTCTTTCTCATAGGAGTTGCACAAGTTAAATAACTTGGAATCATTCTTGATCCAGCTAGAATTTATCAAGTAGTAAACTGACTAGAAAAATTGTAATTTATGATTTTTGTGAATTACATTACCAGGGCTCTTATCAGATCATTAATGTTAAAAAAAATACACAACTGATTCTTTCAAGTTACTCAAATCCTCTTCTTTCCAAAGTGATGACAATACAGACTGATAAAATTTGTAAGGATGAGAAAAGTACATAGATAAAAATTAGGTTTTTTTTCTTTTTTGGTCTTCCCATTCTCTATCCAGTGTTCAATTTCCTTCCTCAGTTTTTACATTTTAGCAATTTATTTAATATGAAAGCCTTTCTTGTGTTACACTTACTTCCCTTATTGATTAAAATGTTTATTTCAGACTACACAGTATAAATATAAAACATTATGTGTCATTTTAACTCAAACTGTATAGCCTACATTCTAGTCTAAAAGCTAACCTTAAAAATCATATTTAATATAGTTTGTAAGTAGGCATGAAATATATTATTTGAAAAGACCTTTAAAATGTATTTTAAGTTCAGTTATTCAGCAGTAATGATAGCTTAAAAGTATAGTGATAGCCATACAGTAAAATAGACATTATTTCTGCTATTTTAACCATAGTGCAAGTCCTAATCAATAACCCTTTAAAAGCTACTATTAAAAAAAAATAAAAAATAAAAAAATAAAAAAAATAAAATAAATAAATGAAAAAGCTACTATTTATCAATAATCAACATATCAGTGTTCTATATTGTGAACTTGCTGCTTCCAAAACAATAATTTCTTTGTTTAATATGATCAACATTCTCAAGGGATTATAACATTTCAAGGAGTATTATAAAATGATTAAATTGGGAAAAAAATGAAAACATTATTTATTGGTATCAGCAAGAGGTTTGTGTACACTAAGCTATTCAGGTGGGAATAGTGCTGGTTGTTATATAGTGAAATACAGGTTAAAAATCGAAGTATCAGTGTCAGGTTCATTTGTTAAATTACTCAGAATATCTTATTGATGTATGTTGATTTTCTAACGCTCACATACATATAAAGTAATGTTCATAAAAAGTAAACAAACAGGCAAATAGATCAATGTTAATAATTTAAGTGATGTGGAATAACTTTAGGTGTGTAGCTCTGAAACTAATACCAATTGTCAGGCTTTGCTTCAAGTTCATTGCTCCTAGCAAGCTATATAACTTGTGAAATTTAAGGAGAACAGTATTTAAGACAATCAATAAAACAGTTACAGATGTTTGTGGACCCCAAGGCCAAAGCTACTGACTATAAATACATTCCACATCTCTAAAGTGTTATTGGAATGCCTGATTCTCATTAGTATAGTAAACTACTGTATCACTGCTGGCATTTAAATCATCAGGTTTTTAAAGTACTCTGATATATTTTTAAATAAGAGCTATCAACATCCACATTCCATTTATCTCCCACAAGCTATTAATTATATCTCCCTGACCTCCAGGCACTACTAAGTTCTTACACTGGGAAGGCAAATATCTGAGAGCCATTGTCATGTGTTGAAGTAAAATGAATGGTGATGTCTATTTTGGGAAAATTCATATGTTCTTTTATACTGTTTTTTAATATTTGTCTCCAGTTGTGCAGGATATTTTTATTAAGATATCCAGAGTATGAAAGGTTAAAAGGCCTATGAGAATTCCAGAGCATCTCAGTCTCACTCATACTAAAACTAATAATCTTGGAAAATAATAACCTTCGTGTCTATACCCTAAAAACTTTATGCAAAAGGGATAATCAAATGCAATGACAAATACCTACATAAAACCAAGTCTTGCATAAAAAGAGACATTGTCCATCATTACAATAGAGATACTGAACACCTACAGGGTTCCGGATAGAAAGTATTGAAACCATCCAGTAACCTCCAGGAAGGCTCCTTACACAGCAGCTGAGGGCCAAGGGCTCAGTTACCGACTCGTGCGGACGTTCAGTTCACAAATCCCTACTGAACAATTTCTATGTGGCTAGCGACGTGCTATGGAAATAAAGAAAAGGAGTAAACCTGTGCTCTTCGTCAAATGTGTGCTCATGTTCTGCAAGGTGTAGATGGTTCGTCTTTCTGCTTCTGGGAAATATACGGGAATCAAAAGTTACTCTGGAAGTCCAGTAATGGGCGTTTGAAACACATCACAAGTGATATTCTTTTGGTGTGAACTATTTCTTTCCAAGGATTCCCCAAAGAAATACATTAGCTTTCAGAATCGAATAATGTGTGTTAGTCTTAGAATGCACTAAAATTTGCAGAAAATGTGGAAGGTGAAGAAATAAGAAAGAAAACCATCTGACTTGCTTGAGATTAATTATTTGACTAAAGAACATACCGAAAATAAATGTATATGGCCTGTGCGAAAGCTCAGCAGTCTAAAGCACCTGCTTAGGCAAGCTGAGGAGGCACCATATGCTGTCAGCCCCACCCTAGGGGCAGGCTGAGCCCGCCACCAAATAAGATGAAATACAGTACAGTACAAAAAAACTGTATACATTTATTTCACTAATAGCAGACCAGAGCAAATCTGGGGATCCAAATTTCCAATTCAGAATTCCATAGATCTCACGTACCCAGACATACTGAATCCACCAAATGATCTCAGAATTGCTGCCTTCATGTGCCATGTCATGAAAACAGAGAGTGATGGCCCCAGGAGCAAGATTTGCAAAGTACGTAAGAGTGTGGATTTCGTTAGGACAGACTTTGAATTGGTTATCTTTTCTGAATTCGTTCTGCACATTTCTAAAAATGATTTAAAACTTAATCTACTGAATATGCCATAATAAAATGTCAGGAAGGGATCCATTTACATGAGCCACACTGCTCCATTTACATTTTTCCTAAAGGGTCTGTTTGGCTGTTTTTCTGTATTTTAGGTAAGGGTCTACAGAGTGTTCAGGGTCTCACTACTAGATGGGACTTATAGTGATTCTACTGTTTACAGCCTTCCAAGTGCTGGGATTATAGGCTTATGCCACCACGCCCAGTCTCAATCCCCATCCCAGCTGGCCCTGGGGGTGGGGCCCGCACTTGCAGGTGCTTCAATCTGCTGAGCTATTTGGATGTCCCTCCCTAAAGCGTTGCTGCATAGCTGCTCCATCACTTCTTCTCAATCCAAGGAGCAAGTGAGCGTCCATTCATCGTGTGGTCAGAGAATTTGCACTTTCAAAGGTATTGCCCTTAGGAGAAGTTTGACACACTTTACTTGACAAAATGTGTTTTTTATGAATAAAAGTTTCTGAGCATGATCAGGTTTTCTTTTGGGACTGTTTAACAAGGAATAAGAGAGGAAAATAATCTTTGACTTTCATCTTACATATAATTTTAAAAATACAAATCTCAATATTCAGAAATCAGAAAGTTCATTTCACAGATGAAAATGGAGAGATGGTGCTGACTTAATTCAGGCTGTCTGTTTCCTAAAATGAAATTGCAGTGAATATAGTCTGTAGGCAAATTTAGAAGGTTAGAAACAACTCTTTTTAACATAATTATTGTTCACGTTGAAACTGGAACTAGTGCAAATTTTTAAAAAATTGGCAGCAGCTTCTCATCCTCTATTAGATGGAAAGCATCTCAGAGTGCAGGCACAGCAATGAAGCGGGATGAACAGAAAGCGTTTGCTTCAGTAAGCTGATATGGAGCTAAAATGAAATGTGCCTGATTGGATTGCTTAAATGATTTCAAACAAAACACAATTATGTCTGTGCATGTAACAATGTATAGATCATAAAATATAAAATGTTTTAAATTATTAGCAGAAATGTGAAAACAAATTATTCTGGGATTATTAAAATGCATATTCTGCATTAACAGATCGTTCTCTTGAGTAGTATATTTTGCTTGGACACAAATTGAGCTGAAAAGCTTTATTTAAAAAAAAAACTCTTTTTATTGATTATCTGCACTCTCAAGTCAATATTTAAATTTTTTACACTTTCGGATATTGAGAGGAATGTTTTCTAATTTTTTAAAATTTACGATGTACAGAAAGATATTTTTTAAAAATTTTACTTTCCAATTTTTAGACATAACCACTAACACTATTTATGTGAACAATTTCCTAAATTGTACTCTTCAATTTTATTGTAAGGAGAAATCTACATTTTATTAAATTGTTCTAAAACATTACTCTAAATGTTCCATTAAGCATCATTATCCCTCTACTTAGTCACCGTTATCTACTTTTCCACTGTTCCTATTTTGGTGGTTATCGGAAACAACTTCTGGGCGGCCACAGGTGAGTCACTGACTACTTCCTTTAGTGTCCAAAGAGGGACTTTGCACCTTTTACCCAAGATAGGGTGCAGTTTTCAAGGACAAAGCTAATGGCATAGAATTAAGTGATACGTGAACTAATATTTCAGTCAGACTTGCAGTAAAGGACTTAATATTCCCAAGATGCCTGTCTTGAGATAATATTCATGGAACCAGTCAAGGTTTCCAAGCGCTAAACTTTGAGCTTCCTGTAAAAGCAATTAATCATACAGAAAATGCACAGCTGGCATGGAGGTTGGGAAAACATCACACGTGAAGGTGGGTTGCTTACTGGGTTCCTACTGTGAACCTCATGAGTATTCACAGCCTCTGTCTCTCTGTCTCTGTCTCTGTCTCTGTCTTTTTCTCTGTGTCTGTCTGTCTGTCTCTATCTGTATCTCTCTGTCTCTGTCTCACTCTCTCTTCCTAAAGCTAATATTGAAACTCTGCAAACTCAAAGAGCAGATGACCTCACCTACAAAATTACACCTGCATTCTGATCCACATTAAAACTTCAAGAAATGCAAAAGGGCTTCTTTCTACCTTTGTCTGGAATTAAAAACCTTTAATTTTTTTCTATGAAATAGATTAGAAAGTCACCACAAGACTCATATTTTCCCTTTCAACTTAGTTGCATCACATAAATATTTTCCTGTCTCTGATGAATGTCTTCTGGTCTGTATTCTGAGCCACATTTAGTGTTCAGCCCTTCACATCTTATGATAGTACTACAGTTGAATAGCTGGTGAGTCTGTGTTAGTACCTGATAGATAAAAGCTTCTACAGCATAGATATAACTTCTTGCCCATGTTTTAAAAAAATTATACACATAAAAGCAAATTTACTGTCTTTACTATTTTGAGTGGATAATGCATCCCTATGAAATACATTCATGATTTGGTACCATACTCACCCCATCCATCTTTTCGTTACTATAGTATGAAAGCAGTTAGAATTGCATGGAAATTAGCAGCTTCTATTTGGGAAAACATTTTAAAAATCAACTGAGTGTTGGCAAACCCATCGCTTCACTGTACCAAGGTCAAGGTACTATTGAAGCCAATGCTATTTTATTGATTAATTTGATGTAGCTCTGCAGTAACAGAAGTTAAAGCACAAAATGCTTTTCTAACAAAAAAGACTTTGATTGTTTTCCCAGAAACTGTCATCTATTACAATGTTTTTAATGGATATATTTATGGTTTTCTTTAAAAAGGAAATTATGTATACATGAAATTAGTATATCATCTGAGAAGCAAATAGCAGATGAATAAACAAAAATATATTTACAATGGTCCAAAGATAATGGAAATCCTTCTAGAAATAATGCATTAGTCCTAATATTAAAGTTCTTACTATGTGTGACTTAATTCCAAAAAACTGTTTCCTGAATTTTGAGTAAAATTGTATGGGATATTGTTATTATCTTGTGAAAACTAAAAGATCACATAAAATGTATTTGTTCTCAGTAGTGACTACAGAGTACACTGTGGTACAGAAATGCAACATTTTTATTTAATTTCAACTAAAATAATGTGTTAGTATGAAATGAAATCAGTGCATGATGCTACACTGAAAGTTTCCATCCTTTTTATTGCTAAAAATTTAGCATTTGTCTTTTCAATTTCCTAAACTAAGACAAAGGCCATTTTAATTTGCTTTTAAGGAACGTTTTTGCCATTGGAAGTTAAAAACTTAATGGTAAAGTTAATTAAATTTTCCTCACCTCTTCATGTTTAAAAATTCTAATATTCGGTTAAGAACTTCAGCAATAAATGTAGGTGACAAAGCATATGGGGCACAAGATAGAGAAAGAAAAGCCGCACAATTTGGCATGTTTCTAGATCCTCCTGTATAACAGGGCCAGCCAAACTGCTCAGTGGATTAAGGCACCTGCAAGCAGGCAAAGGGACTGAAGGCTTGATGGGGGGGGCTGTGCTAGCCCTGCCCCCAGGGTGCACTGAGACGGTGACTGAGACTGGGTGTGGTGGTGCACACCTGCAATCCTAGCTCTTGGGAAGATGTAAACAGGCGGATCACTATGATTCTGATCTAGTAGTGAGACTAGAACACCCTGTAGATCCCTCTCTAAAATGCAGGAAAAAAAAAACAGGACAAAGCACGTGGTTGGCAAAGCCAAGAGTACTCATAAAATATTAGCAATTAATACAGGTGGCAGGAAATCTGACTCACCTAACACGTACACCCTTGGGGTTGGCAGCTTCTCAGGACCTCTCAAAGAAAGCGCAGAGAGAAGCGAGAGAAGCAACATCCGATGACTCCCCGCAGCCAGCATCTGTCCACTAAATAGCTTAAGGTGCTGATCTGTGAGAAGCAACAGGAAGGAGTGTTCTCAAGTTCTGCAGGTGAAGAAGGAGCCAGTGGTTAGGATTACATTGTGGGGTACTTGACCTTTAGTCAATGATGAGTACAAGAATTGCACACCAAAGGTGAAGAGAAGGATCAAATGTTACATTGTTCTATATGAAAATAAGAGATTAAAAAGAAATCTCAAGAACTTAAAAAAAGATCGAGTCTTTTTAATCTTTTGTTTAGATAGTATTTCCCTATGCGTTTCAGGCTGTCTTTGAACCCACTTGGTAGTCCAGACCTCATTCACAGCAGTCCTCCTCCCTCAGCCTCCCGAGTACTGGGATACAGAAATGACACAATATGGCCAAGAGTATGTGCTCAAAACGAGACAAAAGGGAGATCAGGAATAACAGCACATGAACCACATCTTCTTCTAGAAGATTAGGCATATATCTCCTTTATTAAAAAGCCCTCTTTTTTGCTTACTTCCAGGAAATAAATGTTTTTATGAAAACATTTATGAAATTGATATAGTAATGACCTGATGCTAGAAACACATGCTGCATTGGTTATAGTATTATTTTGCTGCTTTAACAAATATCTAATGACAATGTGGTAAATAAAATATATTTGTCTATCTCAAAATAATAAACAAATGACCTTTATTTATCATCCACATCTTTCAGATCTGTGCTTTGTGTTGTTCTTCAGATGACATTGTCCTGTCACCATTTCCTTAGAATGGCAGTTCTGGCCTAGTGACTGATTCTACTTGTGCGTACATCCCAGGTCATTGATGAATTTATGCTGTCAATCTCTTGCTTTTAAATTATCATAATCCATGCACTCTTCCATAGCCAGGACACAGGACTCCATACTAGGACAACAATTCTTCTACTTGTCTAGACTGGGTTTGCATAGCTTAACAGTGCTCTTGAGACTCGGGAAGCTATGTACTAAAAGATAAACCACTACCTGTTCTTACTAATCTCTGATTTTATTGTATGAAAGAGATAATCTTTGTGATGGCCATAAAACACTTAACATTTATTAAGGATTTATTAGCTAGTAAGTTGTCCCTCAGTATTTCCCATGTTTTTTGGAACTCAGAGTTATAATGTAGGAAATATTGCCCATCTGCAAGCTGAAAATGGGCCTGGAGGAGTTGACACTTCTTGTTACCTAAGATGATAATAGTAACACATGAACTACATTTTCATTTAGATGAGTTAAAATAAGAGAAATTCACAAATATAAATTTTTCTTCCCTACCTGTTCTCAGAAATGCCTGATTCTGCAGTGAAATTTAGTTTGTGTACAAGATTATACAAGCTTATGTCTTGGCACTCCATGATAGGCACCACAGTCCAGAGAGATGATTAGACCTTGTACAACTAAATGTGAATTGCCTGAACTATTTTCACTTTAATGAGGGTAGCATGAAAGATGAAGAGCATTGGAAAAGAGGTACCTTTCTCTTTGGAATCAATCCAGACTGTTATTTGGATTATTTTCTATACTGTAATTTCTCAGAATAAGCAACTAGCAACAGAGTGGCTCAGGAAAAGAAGTGGGTCAACACATGAAGACCTTTGTCCCCCTCAACTTTTTCTCACTACTAAGAACATCATTAGCCCCTTCCCAAGCCTCTGAGCCTGAACTAAGCACTGTTCTCCATCCCCAAGTTAGAGATCCCCTCTCCTAGAATGTTCATGCCATCAACAGACAAGCCAAAGCATCACCTTTGGTTGTGTTCATGGCCGACAAACCTATGACTGTCTACTATGATCACAATGTTGACACGAGTCTCTAAGGGAAAACTATGGGAAACATTTTAATTTAGTAAATACCAGGCTAATTTTATAATTTAATACATATAGACATGAAAAATAATTTTGCAGAAGGTTGATATAATAAAAAAGTTCTATCAATAGAAGCACAAATTATATCTAATAAAATGCTGTGACTATGAACTGGTTTACTTAATTTATAAAAATAATTTAAGCGTTCTTTTCCTATTTTGAAATTTCTTTAGAACCAACTTTAATTTAAAGTCAAGTTTCTTTTGATCCAACTTTAATATCTTATTGGCTTCCTCATTCATGCATGGGTTAAATAAATATTTGATAAAATAATGATATATAAGCTGTTATTTTACCATTTTTTTGAATAAATATGCACAATAATCCTCAATCTTTGGAGCACTATTGTGGAGCACTTTTTGCCATTGAAAAAAAGCATCCTATATGTATTGAAAAAGAGGATTAGTTATTTAATTGATATTAATTAAAATATTATTTGATTAACATTATATTTCATAATATTGATTGATTAGTTATCATAATTACTATTTTATTGACTATTTAATCTCCCAGATTAACTATTTGGGAGACAGTGCATCAACTGGTGCTACAGTTTATGCTGGTGTGGCTGCAGCTACAACCTTAGAACCAAGCTAGAATATGCTCATAAAAGTAACACACATTCTTAATCACTGAAAATGAATCTCAGAAATGTTTTTTAGCAAAAAGTTCACCATTAACAGCATTAATGGTGTTTTATTCAGCTATAATCTTCAAAAGCATATTGACAAGAAAATTTGTTCATGATCTTCCTTTCCTGGAAAAAAATCCATTTAAATTTTTAAATATTTATTCTCAATATAGTCTTTTTAATTTAATTTTATTGGAGCATTTTCGATGCACACACTGCTCACATTCATCATAGGAAGTTTGTACCTGCACATGTTCGGTCTCAATTCATTTTTTGCAAAACCCCTCCAGTCCCCTCAACCCAACTTCCTCTATTTACAAAATCTTTGTATCCAGTTTTTCTTTATATTCTCTTTTTCTGTCCCTTCCTTTTACCTTTCTCTTCTCTTTGTTCTGTTCCCATTTGAACATTTTCTTCCCATTTTCCAATATTTCTTATACATTTTGTCATTTACCTTTTCATTTTCTCATAACAAAGAAACGATGTGATATTTAAACATGGGTGTCCCACTTCCTTCACCCAAGAGTATAGTGCATTCATTTATCCAGAAATATCTCAAGTTTATCCCTCTTTCTAGAAGCATATCTTTATCCATTTGTCACTGATGGGCATTTGGGCTGTTCCAAGATTCAACTGTTATGAATTGCGTGCCTATATCACTGAGGTATGATGCTTTGTAGAAGATACCATGATGGAGAATAGCTGATTCTAATAGATCCTCAAGAAAATGGGAATATATTCTATGCTCTTGGGTTGGAAGAATCAATAAAATGACAGTAGTCAAACTTCAAAAATTATTATTCATCTTTAATAAAACCTCAATTAAAATATCAACAGTATAACTCACAAAATTAGAGACAATAATCATGAAATTCAATTGAGCTCTAGAATGGCAAAAACAATTTTGGACAACAAAGGTAAGGAAAGGGGTGTCACAATCGCTGATTGACCTTACATTATCATTTATGCTATTACTGTGAACAAAAGCATAGTACTGGCAAAAAAAACCACAGCCTCACACACACACACACGTCAGTGGGTCAATGGAACATAATACAGAATACAGAAACAACTCCAAACACCCCCAGCCCATTTCTCTTTGACAACAGAACAAAACACTTGGACAAAGCCAACTTAAGAAATGGTGCTAGGAAAACTGGCATTCCATTTGCTAAAGACTAAACAGGCAAAAATCTCTCACCATGTAATAAATTAAAATAAGAATGAGTTAAAGAAGCAAATATTAAAACAAAAATACTGTATTGCTGGAGGATAGAATAGGCAGAACTCTTGAAGACTGGTATAGTTAGAGAATTTATAAACAAAACTCCAACAGGTAAGGAAATACTATAATCAACAACTTGGACATAATTTTTAAAAAGATTTCAGAAGCAAAACCCACCAACAGTGTGAAAAGACAATCCACAAAGTGGCTAAAGTTTATTTCTAGCTGTTCCTCAGACAGAGGACTAATAGTCAGAATATATAAACAAATCAAAAAACTCAGTCCTGAAAATTTAAGACCCTAGTAAGAAATGAGTGTCTGATATGAATACACACTTCCCAGACAAAAAAAATTCAACATAAAATAAACATACAAAACCATGTTCAATGTCACTGGTGGTTGCAGAGATTAAAATTAAGACAGCACTGAGATACTGTCTCACTCCAGAAGGAAAACAAATGGCTACTGCCAAGAAATCGCTACACTCTGTTCCTCTAGTGTCTTTCTTCCTACAGCTGAAAACGGTCTTCTGCTTCAGAACTGCTTATACATTCTTGTCTTCTGGCTCCCCTGGATTTCATTCGAACTAGTTTTTTCATCTTTTTTTCTTTACTTTCTTTTTTTAAATGTATTTGGTTGTTAAGGGGTCTCACTTGGCAGCTCAGACATGTAGTGATCCTCTGCTCTCAGCCTGCCCGGCGCTGGGATTACATGAGTGTGCCAGTACCCTTGGACTCTGCGGACAGATCTGCCTGCCCTGGGGGTGGGGCCAGCATGGCATGTGGTGCCAGGGATTAAACCCCTGTTCTTGCACTTCCCTAAGCTTATCTACATGGGCACTTTAGTCCACTGAACAATCTTGCTGGCTCTTTGCCTTCTTTTCTGAAGCATTGAATATATTGCAATATCATTGATTAAATATCTGTTTGTGTTTTTCAGTCAACAAATATATATAACTTTTTTTTTTTTTTTTTTCAGAACTAGGGATTGAACTCAGGCCCTTGCACTTGCCAGGAAAGCGCTTACTCTACTGAGCCATCTCCCAGCCCCTAAGTTCCTTTTTTTTTTCAGCACTGGGGGATCAAAC
The DNA here is from genome assembly GCA_004027165.1 of Ctenomys sociabilis. Taxonomy (NCBI): domain Eukaryota; kingdom Metazoa; phylum Chordata; class Mammalia; order Rodentia; family Ctenomyidae; genus Ctenomys; species Ctenomys sociabilis. Next base: position 31,544 of record PVKA01015448.1, on the reverse strand, counting down.
TTGGGACCTTAAGCATGCCAGGCAGGAGCTGATGCCCTGAGCTATCTTCCTAGCCCTTCCCCACTGTTTCTAATTGGCACACACATAATCTTCAAAGATAGTCTTTCTACTGGAAAAGGAGAATGGTTTAAGTAAGTTTATTTTGTTGTTAATACTTTTCAAATCTATCTATTACTCCATGTTATAAAATTCATAACTAAAAAATAAGATACAGTATATTCCTGCTCACATTTGCAGAGATGCAGTCATATATAATAATGGCAAAAAGTGTATAATACATTCTTTTACTTTTAATGACAGCTATTTTAAAAGAGAAATTTTACTGTTCAGAAATCAAGGGTGTAATCTAACATCAAATGTTTTAGGACAATCCTAAAGCAATTTTAACTATATAGGATAGATATTCCTTTATTTTAACATACATATATGTTAATAAACTCATTTATTTAAATCTACTTAGATGCTGATCTGCTAACGTGGAGTTAATCTGTATTCTTTACCAAAGCTTCCTGCCCCCCCAGAACATGCTATATGCAGACATTGCTGTCACATGCAGACTTCCAGAACACTAAGGATATTTTCCAGTCACTGGCTCTGTGCAAGTGTGAGATAAGTGCTCATTTTTTATGTGGAGAACAGCTCAAACCTGTGGACAAGACAAATCAATAATTCTTTACACATGTCAGGTGAAGTGATGATCTTGCTTAGCTAATTGCCTTTAAGGGGAAAAAAATCTTGCTAAACTTAAGTCTTTGAAGTTCAAATGAAAAATATCTTTTTATTTCCCCCAACTGTGAAACTGAAGCCTGAATATCTTAATTTGGAGTCTCCATGACATATTTATTCTTCAAATTAAATTTTCCATTCCTTTTTAAAAGATTTCTGAAAACTTCTGATCACCACTGAGCTCTGCAGAAAAAAGTTATAAATTCACTGCTCATTGGAAGGACACTCAAGGATCCCAGCGTGGAAGGGTGTGCTCTAAGTGTTTCTCTAGAAAGGTGACCCCTAAATATGTAGTCCAGAAGTGATGCAGCAATGCTAGAGACAATAACAATGTCTTTGAAATTTGAAACAGGAAAAAAAATGTACATTAAAGATAAAATGTACACTCTAGGGTATATTATCTTTCCTTTAAGAATTTCTCAAATATTTAAATTGCTAAAATATTTACCCTCTAATATTTGTTCAAATTACAAGCCTATTTAATTATAAAGGCACATCTAAGTTGAATGCTCTGTAAAGAAATTTTCACAAGTGCTCTTCCATGCTAATATTTGGGCGATTCATAGTGTCCCTACTCCACAGAGTGTCATATTAGCATTGAAACTATCGAGATGTATGTAATACTTAGTAATTCAGACTTCATAGATGCTAGTTACAATTATTTTAGATTCTGTAACCTGTTAATTGGCTCCCTAACAGTCTTCATAAGCATAGCCATTGTGTAGGAACTGTCACACAATTGAATGGATACTTGGTGATTTATTCTCATTATATTTTTTTATTGAGTACTCCTAGATAAATTATTTGACTAGAGCTTCATTCTTGACTGACTTAAATGGCAGAACTGGGTAATTTCATCCAGTGTTGATGTTACACAGGCCACTTGTTTAATGTGATCATTTTTTTTTCTCACCCAATGGGCTTTCCTCTTTATCTGATTGGTTTATGCCACTCATTCATTGACAAGTAGTCCACACTCAAAATTTACATAAGAAAGGAAAAATATTATTGCTTATTTCTGTATTTAATTTTTCTTTGATTGAAGTTTACCTTTGAAGTGCCCTGTAAGTATCTGATCTGTTATCTCTACCCTGGGAGCTATCTGTTAATTCAGTTTCACAATATTCTCTTTCAATCTTTTATCCTCTTTCTCCTCCTCATCCTCCTCTTCTTCCTCCACCTCCTTTTTCTCCTCTTCCTCTTTCTCCTCTGTATTTCATCTCCTCCTTCTTCAGTTTATCACTTCCAGATCAAATTCCATCATCACCTTCTTTCCTGGTCCTTCGGGCCAAGAAGGGGTTGTATGGGTGATCCAAATGCAGTAGACTACCTGCAATAGAAGCAGACAATTTTTCCATTTTTTTCTTAGAATGCCTTTCCATTTTGGTCATATAATACAGGATTTTCATGCAACTAATTTTGGTGTGTATAGAGGAATGATAAATAGTTAATCGTTCCTGATAGGAATTTGGTAAGGATCCAAGGTTCAGAATACCAACATTTCTCTACTGGTTTGGAGGTGGAAAGTTCTTTGAATTTCTTAAATTTTCCAGGACATAATTTTATATACTTCTGAGGATGAATTTTATTTTACATATCCTCAAAATCTGGAGAATCAAAAACAATGTTCCTAGGATAAACTTATCCTATGGGTTAGTAAAAGTAAAGATTTATATGTAACTAAAACCTTAATACTCATTCAGATAGGCAATTATTTTTCTCATGATACTTTAGAATACTTTAATGAGGCATGAGATTAGGAAGAAATAGAATTGTTGGAAAAATAGGTATGACCTGATCATTACAAAGTCCCAGAACACAGACACAGCATAATTCCCAAACCCTACCTATAGAAACAATCAGAGTTCTTGCTTCAATTTTTTTTTGTTTTTTTTCAGTGAGAACTCAAGCAAGTATTCAACAGGTCAGCCTAGACATGACACCAGCCTAGAGGTAGACTATACTTTTTCTTATTATTATTTGACCCAAATTTGATCTAGAGAATATTTTCTTGGACTGGGGAAATATCTCAGAGGCATAAGTACCCACCTGGCAATCACAAGGGCATGAGTTCAACCCCCAGGCCCACATGCCTTGCTGACCCCAGAACCCCAGGAGGGGCAAAGCCAGGTTGGAGCTGGGCGTAGTGGAGCATGATATAATCACAGTTCTAGGGAGTTTGAGAGAAGAGGACTACTGTGAGTTAAAGACCAGCCTATGGGGCTACAAAACCAAGCATTGGCCAGCGTGAAATTCATAGTGAGACCCTGTCTCAAAAAGAAATTTATTTTTCTACCTTTAATAAATATAAACACCTCACTACCTTTTCTGTTTGCTTTATCTAATTTTTTGATCAAGATAAAATGTTTGAAAACACCCCAATAAGGAGACTCCAGGACCCCAGAACCCAGAAACATTACTGTTCATTGAAAATATCCCAGGATCCTCTCAGAAGATGGGGAGAGAAGGCATTGAGAACTTAAAATAGGGGTGCTACTGTGCTGTAAGGTGGGCTCCCAGTCATGTGACATGAAAGGCCCCACTTCCGCATGATCCCTGTGAAGGCATCCAGCATCTGCTGGAACCACAGTGTCACTGCCACCCAGAGCTTCGTTGGATGAAAATCTGTACTCCATCAGTACCTCGGGACTACTGAAGTCTGCAAAACAGCTGATGACACTGATGTCTTAACACAAAAAAGAAACACTTTCCTGTTCTCCGAGTTGGAGAAGGATTTCATGACCCGTTAATAGTGCTAATAGTCAAGTCAGTTCCTTGACTTCGAGGGATTTCAGTGAAAAAATGTTATGTGCACTTTCTGCCAAACCCCTCGCCTCAAGCTTAACCATACAGCTGTTCCCTGTGTGGAAACCAGGCTGGAGGTGTGGCCCACAGACCCTTCTGCTGCTACTTCTCCTTTCCCATCAGACCCCTATAGAGGCGTGGCTTTCGGGTGTGTGTGACAGAATGAGAGAGCTACAACTCACTGACTCTTAATTCACCAACACACATAATTTCTTACAAAGCGTTGGTGAATAGCTCCTTGAACAACTTTTTTAATTTAATACATTTGTCAACAGATTATATGATGCTTGCTTTGAAAGAAAACTCTGTTTAAAAATATATTTCAGGAAGCAGTGTATCCCCGGTTCTTACCAAATGTGTTTTTCCAATTCCAAGATTCCCTCCAGTAAACCACATGCACTCACCAACTAGATTTACTTAGGCTGCCTTTGGCCATCAGAATTGTTCACATTTTTATGTTTTTGCTTTTGTTGTTGTGACCTTGAGAATATTTCCAAAAGCATTTGTGGGATACTTTGTAGAATGTCCTTTTCCCTGGAATTTGATTCGAATTTAACTGGAATTTGCAATATCTCATGGTTGGACTGGGCTTAAATATTGTGGTTAGGAAGTTCACAGTGAAAAAAATATCATTTTTATGTTATTACATCAAAAGTACATACTATAAGCATAATTAATTACTGTTGATGATCTGAGTCATCCTCTGAAGTAGCATTTTTACATTTATTTTTTTAAAGTTAAGTTTCTTTAGCAAGAAATAAGGAGTTTGTGTATCTTTCTCTAGGTAGGGAAGTTACATAGGTGATGTGGATTTTTGAGGGTGAGGGACATGGAACAACGTGTCTCTTTTCCATGTGCCAGGCAAACTGGAGCATTCACTTCACTGGCCCAAGAGCTGCCCAGAGCATACCAAATCACACTTCTCAGGGCAGTTGTGCAGTTCACAGAGGCACGGCCTTGTGCACTCGATCCGAGCCCCGGCCCCTTCCTGTCTACTGCTGGCCCTCGCTCTGCTTTCAGGCTGCCGCAGACCAAGCAGTTTGGCTCTGCCATGTCCTTCCCTCCCGATGCTCCTGCCTGGACTCAGCCAAACATAGTCTGAATGAACAAGCCAAATTGAACCTTTCCTCCATGAAGCTGTGAGTAGCAGGTGCTAGTCCAGCAATAAGAAAAGTGACTGACTTATTCTCAGTATTTCTGCTTATAAATTTATGAAATCATCTATCAGTGTAGATCTTTTATTTTGCATTTATTCTAGTACTACTCTAGCATGTTCCTCTAATTGTTCCAGCTTTAACTAATAAGGAATTACTTTGTTGGCTCTGGTGCTCTTTGACAAATGTCAATAATATGGTTTACTTAATTAATTTTGGTGTCCTCTTACTTTCCTACATAGCAAGAACATTGTGGTTCTTTATAAGACTTCCTTCCCTGGTTGTGGAATTTCTCCAAGTAGCCTGGATCTTCCTTACTGGAACACGGTATTTCCAGAGACACGGATCCTAGGTTGCGCATCATTGGTGACAGCATTGATGAAAATATTTATTTCTTTTGGGTTCTCTCATTTATGCAAGCAAAGAGCATACACTGTGCTATCCCCTGTGTGTGTGCATATGTGAAAACATACTAACCAGCTGTAACCATATGACAAGAAAAAGGGACTTTGTTCTCACGTCACTTTAAACTACTCTGCCCCACATTTTACTGCCTACTGATGAAGCTCTCTGGATTTGTTTTACGTGTCTGCGACATGGTCCGCAGAGGAAGCGGTTTCCCTTCGATGCCAATGTCCCAGGTGCTCGCACAGACCACCAGGACCACACGATCGCTACTAACCAAAGCCTTCATGGAAAGCAGATAACCTGAGGTCACTAACACCGAGGAAAGTGAGGATAGCCGAGGAGGCACTCTTACCCATCCTCGCGAAGCAGGAAGAACCAAGGAGGAGCGGAAGGCAGCAATGTGCGTTGCCAGGCCTGATTTTCCCAAAGAGCTGCTTTCAGTCTCTTCTTTTTCTTATCTTTTGTGCCTTGTCAAGAATTCCCAATACAGGGCCGGGGAGATAGCTCAGTAGTATAAGCATTTGCCTGCAAGTAGAAGGTCAGGAGCTTAATCCCCCATACTGAAAAACATAAATAAATAAGAATTCCCCATGCAAATTAAAAAGCCCAGGTGGTAAGCTTTTCTCACCATTTCTTTTTAAATGCCTCTTCACATCACCATTCCAAGGAAATGTATCTGTTCCAGCAAAAGCTTTCTTGGTATCTTTCCCCAAAACAAGTATGCATAGTTCTTACTCTTATTTAATATAAATAATCAGTCCTGTAACTATTCTTTCTCACAGTGTTGATTTCATTGCCCTGTAATTTTGCATACAAATATTTTTGTTTTGCAATAAGTTGTGAGTTTTTAAAATCATTTATTTACTTTTGACTATAAATGTCTGACATATAAAACATATTCTGGGTGCTGGAGAGACAGCTTAGTGGAATAAGTGCTTGTCTGTCAAGCGCAACGTCCTTCGTTCAATCCTCACGGTAGGTAAAAAAAAAATACACTCTGAAACTCTTTACATATTAGATTATTTAATATATTTATTTATTTAGAACATGTTTATTTCACAGTAATTAAGGGGAAAACTTAATAGAACAGTTGAAACTTGACCTTAAATCAACATTATTCTAATGCTATTAACTCTGAAAAACTTTCCACTCAGAAAACTGTTGCAGTCACCTAGCATTTGTATGAAAGTCAATATTTAATTTCTTTCTTTTAGTTTATCTATTTTCTTTCAAGGTAATCCTTTTCACAGTAAAATCTTCCCAAACCTGGGGAATTTTTAACTGATAACTAATTTATTTTTAAACTTTCATATCTTAGTTTTCTGTAAAATCATTATATCTCAATAATCTGATAAATAACACAGACTGTAGGTAAAGGAGAGGTCAATTGATTCTTAGAAGTATTACTGTTCATATGAGACTTGTTAAAACTCAACTTCAGTGAAACTCTATTTTGGTGACTTGACTATGGAATAATCATTTTCACCCACAGTTTTTATATTTATGAAAGGTTTTTAGAACCTATACCATTGAAAAACGTGAAGATTATAGAAAATAGATAACCCAGTAAAAAACATACAGTAAACAACCCATAGATATCACACACTGCTATTATGCTCCTACTTTCTATGCATAGAATTAAGTAAGAAGGGATTCTTTTACTTTAAAAGGGTTTGCTTGAATTGAAAAGTCTTTAGTGTTGTATTAAAGGGGCTTTTAGATTTTTTAGAAAACCAAGGCATATGTTAAGGTGTTGGAAGCATGAAGAAAATTAAAGAAAAATATATATAAATTTGATCAAATCTTAGTGAGTGGTAAATCATCTCCACTATGCATGTGAAAACATTTTGTCTCTTATGCCGCACAGCATATCAAGGACAGTTTCCCTGATTGTGGAGGAGCTGGAAGTTGACCAGAGATTCATTCTTCCTACGATCACCAACAGCTTACTCTGATTTAGGCAGTAGTCAAACACTTGATGAAGCAGAAATAAACAAAACAAAAAAAACCTCTGCTCATATTTACATTCTAGTGGACTGTGTGGTATTTCTAGAGATTAGAAATAACATCTTGGCTAAGCTAAAGTTACTCCTGTGATAAGTAGTAAAACTAGGATATTACTTTGCTACATAAAGATGTAACGTGGTACTTCTAAAATGTCATTACACTTATTACTCAAGATACGAAAGGAATTATGGGAATCTCTCTATCAAATGAGTACTCTCAAAAAATTTATGATGCAGATATTCTTATAATTTCAGTTGTTCCAATGAGTTAACTGAACTACAAAGATAATCGACTTTCTTGAGGCATTACCCATAGTAAATGATGCAGTTAGGATTCCCGTCCAGAAGGCTTACCCTAGAGCCTGTGACTGATGTCCTACGTGGTAATGTTGAAGACAAGAATGCTCTCCACCAGCCTGCTGCCCTCATCATTGTTCCCTAAGTATTCACAGAGTATAGGACACCGGCACACCCCTACACTCTTTCTCCTGTGCACTCATTCCTTTTCAGATCCACAGGATGTGAGTCATGTAGGAAAAAAAAGCTGAACCAAAGTAGGTCTCATTTTTTCAACTTAGGATACACATTTTTATGGAGCATATAAAAATCAGTGTGCTAAACTAATTGGCCTGGGAGCTATAGTTTTCCTTTGTAAAGATTAAAAGGGGATATTTACATTTGAATAAAACAAAATAGGCCTTTAAGCATAGCCTTTTTATAAACCCCTGCCATGCAAAAGATACATCAAGTTCAATACATGCAAACAATACACCAAATTTAATATTTTGTAGAAATAGCACATCTAAGAAAATGTTAAATTCCTTTAACAATAGCTGGCAATGAAAGCATTCAGTAAGAAAAGGAGAATAGAAACATAAGTCAAGATGTATTCAGTAACTATAAAATGAAAATTGGATGAAAGACAGGAGCTCTTGATTATTTTAATAGATTGCCATTTTTAAAAAGGACGCACTACTTATGTATACTTTTTCTTAGACCAACATCTCCAAATCATGTTGTTACATACTTAAATCATTTCTACTATTGTTGGTAAGTGTCCAAAACTAAAACTTCTATCAATTGATAAGAATCATTCAGGTACAAACTGAATGGGAGCACATTTAAAGTAATATTTTCAGTATCTATTTGAATATCACCGATTTGAGATATAAAAGTATTCAAATGACATTATTTTCATCCTAATGATTAGCTTTGAGTTGATTATTTCTATTGGCCAGAGATATTCTTTGCCTTGTACAAAACCTTTGCCTGTCTAAAACAGATACATTCATGTGCTTGTAATGTTCACTTATTATGTATTTTTGCCTCTTACATAATCTGGCATTAGGCACAGCTTATACTTACAGATATATTTTATTTTTCACTGATGCTTTCACATGAGACTTTATTTAGCCTAGCTAGGACTTATGGTACAACATTTTCCCCTTAAACATCTCAAACATTTTTAAACACCTTATTACAATCTCAGTTTCATGTTTAATATATAGAATTATGTGATAGTCTCAAACTTCATCTAAATTCAGCAACAGAAATGAGAAGTTATGGAGCCATTTATAGGAATTAAGTATAATAGACTTTTCAATCCAGTATTTTATTGCTATTTCACATATATAATTACTTTACATTATAAAAGTGGTTTCAAATCTTCCCATATGTGCAACGTCTTTGCCAGGGCAGTGATTTTTCCCAGCTACTGCTATTTTCAGGTTGAACTTATTAAGTATACTAGAAAAAAAATTTTTTGATTCTCTTAAAAGATGTCATCATTTAATGCTGAAACAGAAAATCTCAGCAAAAGCGAAATCAAATGTCATCTCTGTTACTTAGTCTTTTGGAGATCTTGGACCAAACACTTCACCCCTTTAAAATATAGGCCAGGCGTCTGAAAAAGGTCAAATGCACCTGATTCACAGGACAGTTCTGAAGATAAAAGCCACTGAAAGTAACAGAAGGCATAAAACAAAGAAGGCTACTCTCAGTGCATGTTAGCTTCGAGGTAGAGTAGCTGTTCCTGTCTTCAGACTGCACCAGTCACTTCATTGTGTGCGTGTACGTGTGTGATACCTTTGCAAATTTGTATTGGTACATTTTAGACGTATATAAAAACAACAACCACCATCAGAAATTTGCACCTGGACATGACGTACCTTCTTTTTTCCTTGTACCCTTCACTTCTTTCAATCCCTCTTCCTCCGCTTATTTACAGATTTTGTTTTCATTTTTCCCCCTTCTTTAAATTTTTCTTCATGTCCATTCTTTCCTGTCCCCCTCCATTGTCACTTAGTCTACTCACTAACATTTTATTCCCACTTCCCAAAATCTATCATCCATTTCTGCTCTTCTCACTGAGGAGAAAAATGTGATATTTAAACATGGATCATGATTATTTCATTTAAGTGTATGTTGTCAGGGTGTGTACATCTAGCTAGAATGTCTCAATTAGCCTTTATGGATCCATTGTATAAAGACTCACGTCTCCTGTATCTATTTATCTGCTGGTGTCATTTGAGCTGACTCACTGAGATTTAGCTATTACAAACTGTGCAGCTATAAACATATATTTAAACATACCTATATCACTACGGTGTGATATGTTTAATATTTTGGAAACATACCTGCTGGGTAAATGGCTGGGTCCACCATAAGAAAGGTACTGGTGATTTCCTTTTAGCTTTCTGAGGAATCTCCACACTGATTTCCACAGTAGTTCTACCAATCTGCCCTTTCACCAACAGTGGAGAAGTGTTCTTTTCTCCCCACAGCCCCTCCAGCACGTGTTGTTGGTTGTTTTCTTGATAATAGCAATTGTTTCTGGAGTGAGTTGAAATCTTAGTCTTGTTGATGTACCTTCTTAGTCACAATCTATAATCTATAGTCTAATACCTTGCTGCATCCCTTTTGTCAGCATTGAACTGAAGGTTTCTCCATATATATTCGTTAGGGATCTGGCCCTATAATTCACATTTTTTGTTGTTGCTGTTGTTGGTTCCTTCTCTGCTTATAGTATCAGGGTAATAGTGATTTGTAGGAATGAATTTGGGAGTATTACTTCCTTTTAATTTCATTAAACATTTTGAGAAGTAGCAGAATTAGAGCGTCTCTATATATTTTTAATTCAGCAGTGTACCTGTCAGGGCTTGTGCTCTTCTATGTGGAAGGTTTGCAATTATATCTTCAATTTCATTGACTGATACTGGTTTATGTAGAATTTTTGTATCTTCCAGATTCACCTTTGGTAATTCATCATCATATCTGAAACAAACTTGTAGTTAAGTGAAAATGTGTGTTGGACATTCAAATTCTTTAACAAGACTGTGTATCAATAGCCTTTTAAGGCACTGAGCCCAAGTAAGTTTGATTTGTTTAAAACATGCAGAAATGTCAAACTCAGCTTCTGGACCAGCAGTCTGTGTGCTCACTCCTGTGAGTTCCCTGGCCCCAAGCATCTTAATAGGAAAAGCAAAGCTATCTGCAGGCCAGAGTCAACTGTGAGGTCACACCCAAAACTGTTGGTTTTGGCCTCTGTAGGATTGAAAGCAAAAGAGACAGAAACAGATACAAGAAATTAAAAATATCAGGCCAGACAAATAGATCAGTGGACTAAAGTAGGCACAGGTTCCAAGGATTCAATCCCAGGGCCTGCCATGCTGGTCCTGCCCCAGGGTGCACTGAGACAGCAACTGAGACTGGGTGTGGTGGCACAGGACTATAATCCCAGTTCTTGGGACCCTGTAAGCAGGCAGATCACTACAAGTCTGAGCTGTGTAGTGAGACCCTGTACCCAAATATATATATGAAAGATTTTAATGGCGAACAATGGCTTGAGATGAGAAATTCACATATGTTTCCACACATCATAACACCTAAAACATGTCGATTGCAATTCTAAGCAAGTTAATTTAATATGTTTATTTAGGCCCAGTTCATGCATTGCCCTGGCTTACATTTGCTTCATGATTCTAGCTCAGAATCAGGTGGGGAAGTACTTTTAAAAAGGCAGCATATGGCTCTCTCAGTACGGGATTACCCAGATCACCTGCTCTCCTTTGCATTTCTGAGATTAATTTAATGTCAGTTTGCACTTACATTTTGTTTCCTCTTGCCTCTAGTTTTTCTTTTTCTTTTCTTTTTTTTTTTTTTTTTTGCGGAACTGGGGTTTGAACTCAGGCCCTTGTGCTTGCCAGGGAAGCACTTATTCCACTGAGCCATCTCCCTAGCCCCTGCCTCTAGTTTTTCTTAAAATCTACATTTGTTAAGGAGTTCTTAAGGCTCAGTTTCCCTTATTATTCTCAAATCATTGTTTTTAATACAAGTAAGTTTAGAAAATAGACACTAGCATTGTGAATTTAAGAACGAACTTTTGGGGGATAGAACATAAACTACTTAATGTGATTAGCATGAAATGCATTAAATGATCAAGTGGACAAAGAACATTTTCCTCATTCAGATACAAAAATAAAAAGTAAAAAGGGCTGACATCAGCATTGTTCTCCAAAGCACTGAGCATTGTAATAGAGATAGTCTTACACGAAATCTTCCTCAACAGTGACATGCTACATGGAAGTCACACACTTAACATACTAATGTCACAAGGACCAGTTAGAAGTCTTTTTAGCACAATGTACAAGAAACAGGAAAACTAATTTGTGTGTGTGAGAGAGATTTTTTCCTTTTTTAATTAAAATGGCTGTTATTTTAGGGCTGTTTTAAGGTAGTGTCTTCAGATATAAAGCCTCCCACTTCTTAGGGAGTTTGTTTTTCCTTATCATCATTTTAAGTAAAACCATAAAAGATCTACTTTTTAATAACTGAACATAAAATTGAAAGTCCCATTGTGATAGTGGTGGATGGTTGACTCAAGAAAATTCATAAAAGTAGTAATGTTCATATTGAAAAGTTCATAATAAGTCCTCTAAACACCCCTGTTTTTAAATAGAAAAATAAACTGGGCTGTGGAGAGTATATCCAGATTTGTACATTGAGGAGAAGCTGAAATGGTCACAGATGGCCAGGACCTCTGACACAGGAGATGCGCTCTGCAGAGCCCTGGATTTGTTCTGGATTCTTTTTTTTTTTTTTTTTTTTTTTTTTTTGGTGGAACTAAGGATTGAACTCAGACCCTTGCACTTGCCAGGGAAGTGCTTATTCCACTGAGCCATCTCCCTGGTCCCTATTTCTGGATTCTTACAGCCCTATTTCACACTTCTTTTCCTGCCAGCTGAAAGTTTATAAGCTGACGGATCCTTATGGTCTGGACAGAAGAACATGGCTCCAAGATCACAGATTCACCTGGACGTCCCCGAGAGGTTTAGGGGCAAGGACTAAAAGGAACAGTGTTAGGAGCAAACAGCAATAAAACTAGAGGCAGAGCCCAGCACTGGGGGCTGAACATGCCCTGAGAAGCCCTGGGATGAAGAAATCCTTCAAGTTTGCCTGTCCTAATGTCTCCTAAAATGGATAAGATGAATTATTTTTGTTTTTCTTCTCTGAAGAGCTGCTTGCTAAATTTAAAAGTTAAATAATGTGCCTTTAATTTTTATTGTAACATATATATTCTCTATCTATATCCAAATTTAGGAGCCATACAGAGCACCTATGTTCACTTCCTTATGATGTCTACTTGTTCTGCTCAGGGAGAGACAGGTGAAACCACCTCTTCAGGTCAGCGCTTAATGAAACTGCCAATACAGCAGCGACCCCATTAGAGAAATGATGTCACCAATGTAGACATAGACAGGGGCGATATAGAAATAGATAGCAAGCTAGTAAGGGATTGAAAGAGGAGTCATCAGCCACGTAGCAGTGAGGCTAAAGTAGAAAAACGACCCCCAAAATAAAAATGCAGAAATTACTCATTCTTAGCATTTTCCCTGTAGGCTTAATTTCATACCGAGATTATGCATATTTATCTAGTCCATATTCTTGCTCAGCTAATTACGATTCTCAGCTTCTGAGTTCCTGTGCACCCCTTCCAGGAAATCATTAAGTTTTCAACAAGGTTTGGAATTCACTGGAAGGAAATAAAAGTAATTATATTTTACATAATTACAGCAAAATATGAGAATAATCAGAGTGATAGCAACTCATGAGTTGCCTTCACCAAATCCTCTGATATCTCATGTAAGAACTAGGCCTTTTATTAATATCTATAGAAAAATAACAGAACAGATGTCAAAATACAAATCTGTAAAAGGAACAACTGAAAAAAGTACCCAAAATGCAAATTTGCATTGAAAGATTTATAACAAGCCACAAAACAACATTGTTTTCTTTTTCCTCGGAGACAGTGAGCTTGCCTCTCCCCACCTACTGCCTACACCCTTTCCCTCTCTGTGTGCTTGATGCCAGTTTGTGCATTAACTTCTGTTGTTCACATGGGCACGGGCAGAAGTCTTGAGCTATCACCCGGTAAGGGAGCTGAAAAAGTATTTTAGACAACTCAGTCCCGTTGTATGAGAAATGACACCAGGTAGTCATGAAATCGTATGAAAGGAGTCAGGCAGGTGGCACAGAGCAAAAATTATTGGTGGAAGCACTGACAAAAATGTGGTCCTAGAGAACAGTAAGACGTTGAGTCCCAATCAGGAGTGCACATTGATATGGATGAAATTATGTCATCCAAACCCAAGCATCTCTGGTTTCTATTAAGCTGCATCAAAGAACAAGGCATCTTCCTGGTACCATGGTTGTTCTGTGCCACTGTAATGTTCTGATCTACTACAGCATGGCGGAGGCTATGCAAGAAAAGAACAAGCAAGTTCCTTTGGGCAATCATGGCAGATACAGCTCAAGATGGAGGTGGTCACATCAGGGGGCCTGGCCCCACGATAAGCCGCACACTTGGCTGCCTTCCGGTTTTCTGAGGACCACAGTCTAAAAAGGGAAAATCACATCTTTTAACTGCATCCAGAAAATAGCTTTTGCAAATACTTATGCATGTTTTGTTATCTAATGAGTACTATTAAACGTTATACTGGTTGTTTCTTTTTACAGGGATTTTCTTTTTCCTTTTCCATCCGATGTTTATGTTTTTAATGTTTTGGTTTCCTTGGAGGTACTGAGAGTCATTTTTATCATATCATATAATGTCCCAAAATATACAATGTTTAGACAATCAGATTTCAAATACACAAAATTTTCACTTTCATAGCATATGTTTTGATGGGTATTAAGGCATTTTCTGCTTCTAATATTACTTTTAATGCTTCTGCTTCTAGAAGCAACATATAATCTATTAAAATTATGTGATTCTTAGCTAAATGTAGGCACATATAAATACATATGCGCTGGTGTACATATATACTTCATATATGTAGCAATATATGCTTATAAAATGTGATAGCTTTCTATTTTGTCTTTGGTAATAATTGATTGTTAGCATCCATAAGAAAAATATTTGTAGCGGTAAGTCTAAGAGCAATATTGATCCGCATCCAGATCATTCCCTTTGCTGTTCATCACCAGTTTAATGCTGACATATTGTACCTCTCTGCGCAAATTCATGGGCCTGACGACATTTTGATTCATGTTCCTACTCTTTGAATTCAAACACAGTGTGATAAAAATTGACTGTACTTAAAATATAAATTAGTGAAGAATTAATCATTTTGACAGAGGTGTTTTAAACAGCCTTATGCCATAATATTTTCAACACTTTTATCCAACATTTTAAAGATAAAATTTAGTCCTGCATCAGGATTTAGTTGTTATCACCAGCAATTTAATTGACAGGAATACAAGTGTGAGGTTTAATATTTTAGCAAGATAGACTGCATCTCAACACAGGATCTAAAAATCGTATTAGTAAACTTTATATGCACTTTGAGCTAATCATATACATGCATTTGCCATTAACTTGGCTTTGTGTAAAGCATTTTTTCCTTTTCTTAGGTTTTCTGCATATTCTTGTACATTGAAAACTGATAATTTTCACTTCAGAGATATGTCTTAGAAGAAGTTTTAAGAAGTTAGATGCTCTCTTCTTTGTGAATTTTACTGTTAATCATCAACATATTATTGTGTTTTTGGAATAACTCTAATCCTGTGAAATGTCAATCCAAGAAGATAAAATGTTAAAAAGAAAAAAAAGACATGAAACAAAAATGTTGTGAAAAGTGCCATCTTCAACCCATTTGAACAGACCTGGAGTTCATTTGAAAAGACTGGAGCTGAGCTGGCCAAATAGCTCAGCAGATTAAAGTACTTGCAAGCAGGCTCAGGGACCGGGGGCTCAATCCCCTGACCTGCTGTGTGGCTCCTCCCACCGGGATGAATTGAGATGGTGTGCTGGCATACCTGTAATCCCAGCTCTTGGGAAGCTGTAAACAGGAGGATTACTACGCGTCTGACCTAGTAGTGAGACCCTGAACACCCCATAGACCTTTCCCTAAAATACAAAAAAAGGACTGGAGTATACAAATGGAATCATGCTTGGAAAATAAAAACTTCCAAACTCAATGTGGCATGTTTCAATTTTACTTAATGATCACCTGATTTGAAAATCTATCTACTAAAAATTATAAAGATGAGCCAGAAATTTGTGTACTTTGAGTATTTGGGTGTCAAAGTTTCACTGAAGAAGATGCTCAGATTATTTAGTTTTAGATATTAAAATTAGCCTACTAGACCTCACACCTAACATTTGATACATATGATTCAGGAGCTTTAGAAGCAAGGATCTGGTGATGCTCAAGCTGACAACTGTGCTTAAACCGAACATGCAGGTTCTGCAGAGCCCCCGTAGCTCAGCAAAGCAAAGCTCACTGCTACTATTTTTATCAGTATAATTTCTTCTTTGAATCTGGCTATTCCTGAATACCAACTCAAAACAGCAAGGTTATGTACATAGTATTTATATGAAAATTGGTTCTAATCTTTAATTATTTGGAGTCATCCCTGATTACTGAAATATATCATCATTCTCATTGTTTATCCTTCAAAATTATGTTGTCTTTAAATTTTATCTTTTAATTGCCATGTGAAAATCTCAATATTCAACTTTAATCTCTTCTTACTTTTTTGTGATTTAAATAAAGAGGATCCTATAATTGGTACCAAGCTTTCCTAATGCAAACTGCCTTAGCTCATGTTTAGTCAACAAAGAGATCCAACTACACAACTGTAGCTACTTCATTTCTGGTGCCTAGGAACAGTGGTTATGATCCTGGATGGAAAACACAGGTGCTCTCTTGCTCGCCTCATGTATGTTGGAACAGAGGAGGCCTAAGAAAAGCTTCAGTATCTTCTTGGTTACTTTCTTGTTTTCCATTTTTTTTCCTCCCAATATTTCTCATAAAATCTTATGCCGTGTTCCTTTACTAATTTTCTATTTCAAAATCGTTTGTTTCCTCTCAGTCAAAAGTTGCATAATCCCAGTAATTAATAATTTACCACAATACCCAAGATCCCCATGAATTATTACATTTATGCCATTTAAGTGGGAATAATATCAAATTGCTCATGCCATTGAATTTTGATTTCTGGAATACTGTAGTCTTTGTGACAGAGAAACAGGCAGCTTGATATTATGGAATGACACATATCTGGAAAGACATCCCACAATATAAGATAGGCTTTGTCTGCAGTGCAGACTCCAGAACAGGCTTCCATGTGTAGCTTTCTTACTATGCTTCTCATATCTCTCCCCGCCTCCGATTGTTTTTCTTTCATAAGGACATATGGATTCTTTCAGGGTTCTCATTGTTTCCTTAAGAGACCCAATAGCTGCAGCAGGGGGGCATTCCTCAGGGAAATGTCCATGGTATCTGTTTGTGAGTGCAGCTCAGAAACACAGTGATTTCAAAGGAAAAGCCAAAAGAACACACCCACACCCACACACTCCGGAAGCTACCTCTTTCTGACACTCTTCTTAAGGATAATGGGAAATTGAGGGCTGACCTTGCTGATTATGGGTCTCTCAGTTATTCTAGTTTTGCCTCAACCTCTTCTTCTTTTAGTGCAATATTTCATTTTCAATTCTGCACATTGTTTGATGGCTCTGAATAAAAAGAATCCTGTCATGATACATCTTTTAATCTTGCCTTATATTCTGGTAAGTGTCCTATTCTTTGCTTTGTGTAGTAGATTAAACCTTCAAAAAATATATGGCTGTATCCCGAATTGGGGATTTTCTCTTTCCAGGTTTCTTTTCTTTTCCAATTAGGACCAACTTCTGTTATGACTTCTTATCTATTTCTGAATTCTCTTTTGTCTTTCTCAACAGGCACTGTGTTTTTTTTTTTTTTTTCATTCTTCAATTCAGTGTTGCTTAGAATGACGAAGTATCAGTTTTATGTAATTCCAATATACTCCTCCATGTGCTGTACCGTTGGGGTTAGTCAGACTTCTTACTTTGCCAAAGTAGCTTTAAAACAGGGCTCTGACTTACAGAAGAAAAGTTCTGACTCCCTGTCACCTCTTCTATGTAGGTCTTTATTTTCAACATGATTGAAGGTTGATTTAATGTTTCTTGGATAAACATCCTCTATTATATGTTAGGTAAAAACTTACTTAAGAACCTTGCAAGTTTCTCAGTTTTCCAGTGGGATTGTTCTATATGATATTGTTATTAGAGTAGCAGTTTATACCAATTTAGGGTACTACCAATTGTAAGTACTGTTAGTTGTTTTTATTTTGACCATTCCATGCAAAAGTACTGATATCTGGTGGCACTAATTTGTATTTCCAAAATGAAAATCTAGGTGCTGTATGAAGGTCATGCAAGTAAAAGATTTTTAGAGCAGTCTATGTTCATATCTGCTTCTTTTTATTGCACAATTTATTTTTCATGATTGGATTATTAGATGACGTATCTTTATTCTGGCATTAAGAATTTTGTCAGTTCTATGTATTATGAACATTGTATGTCAGGCTTTTTTCTCTTGTTTTCTTAATAGTACTTTTTAAGAGCAATGAAAGAAGAAAGTATAAAACACAACTAATTATTATTTTCTTTTATGATTATGCTACTAGGATCACTAAATCTTTCCCTATACCCACATCACATGTATTTCTTTTGTCCCCAAAGTACTGTGCATTCTTGCTTTCTTTTAGACTCATGATCCATTTTTATGCTTGTTTTGTGTATGATATTAAGGAAGAGGATTTGTTCACTCTATATCTTCTTTTGAATATCCTGTCTCAGTACAGTTTATAATAGTCTTGCTTTTCCTATTAATATTCTTGGCATTTTAAAAGAAATCATTGATTGTATGTGCAAATATATTTCCAAACTTTACCTATTGATCTTCCTACCAGTTCTTCAACTAGTACCACACAAATAAATAAAAAAGTAAGGCAAAGTAAGCCTTAAATTCACAAGATATAAGTGTCAGTCTTTCCTTGCTTGTGATTTAGTTGTTCTAAGTTGTTGATTCTCCAAGAAGATGTTATAATTAATTTATCAGCTTCTAAAGTATGGATGCATATTGCCTTTAATTCTGCATTAAAGACTGTTTGTCATTGAGTTCTCCTTACAAATAACATAGTTACATCTCTTATATTGATTGATTATTTATTTATTTTCGTGGTATCGGGGATAGAACTCAGGGGTTTGTGCTTGCCATTCATGCACCAATTCTACTGAGCTATCTCCCCAGGAGTTGATCAATATTTTAACAAAGTTTTTAAATTTTATTTAGATTTCTTTCACATTTGCTACATTATTTCCTAAATGTCTTTCTGAAAATGTTGTAAGTAAAATTGTATAGCTAGTTTGCTTCATGTTATTTGCCGGGATGGTATGTGTGCCTGTACACACACGCTCTCACACACACACACACATACACACACACGCAGTTTTTATATTAGGTTCTTCCTACACCGGGATGGTATATGTGCCTGCACACACATACTCACACACAGGCATACACACACACACACACACACACACACTCACACACACACACACACACACACAGTTTTTACATTCGGTTCTTCCTACATCAGTTACATCTCTTAGCTCTACTCTACTTGATGTCCTACCTAGAACATCCATATAATAACAAGGCCATTTACTTTTTTTCTGATCTTAAAAAGAATAGTATATTGTTGGATAAAAACAAATACAGTAGTCGGGCTTGGTTCACTCCTGCCTTAGGGGAAAGGTAGTTAACACACTGCTATCAAGTGTTGTATCAGCAGTAGGTTTTACAAAAATGCTTTTATTATAATTTGTCATTGCATTATTAATATGTCACAAATTTACTTAATTTTGTGTAATTATTTTTCTACATTAGCAGAAATAGCCATATGTGTGGGTTTTCTCTTAATTAGAAAATATTAATTTTCATATCTTAAGCTTTACAATTCTGAGATGAACAATATTTGGCATGGATCAATATGACAAGACTTTGATAAAAAATCAATGCCTATGTTCATAAGGAACATTTATTTGCATCTTTTTTCTTTTCTTTTTAGTGAGTGATAGGTATTGATAGCAAAGCTATGACTTCAAAACTTCAGTGGAAAAGTAAAGCCTCCAATGATTTTCCAAGAGATGTCTCATATACTTCTTGTTATTTCTTTATGTAACATATCTTTAGTTGGCTTTTGAGTTGACTATTTCACTGGACATAGAAATATGAATGTAGAAACTTGAAATTAATGATTTCCTTAGTCTGGTTCTTTAAGAAAATTTTATAGGGATTAATTTAAAAAACTAAAAATGAAAGTTTCACTAAACAACATAATAGGAATTTACCAATGGTTGTTGTACTGAAGGAACTTAAAATTTTCTGACCACTGTTTTGCTGAATCCATGGATTCTCCCTAAAAATCTCTAGACATTCAAATATATTTTTCTTCAAAGCTTCAGTACATGTTTCTTTGTCCTGCCTGTCTGCTTTCAGGAGTAATTCTTTATCTTCCTTGTAGCTGATTGAGGATGAAGTATTGGGTCACGGTTTACCTCACGCAAACTCATAAGAAGTTCATTTCATTTATTAAAGTCACAGCATTCATTTGAGCTTCAGTACATTATCTATTGAGTCACTGCATCTTCCAATGCTCCTTTTGGGGCTGGAAGTTTAATTAGTGGTAAGATACTTAACGACGACGCTCCAGGGCCTGAGATCTACTCTCAGTACCTTCACCTTGTCATTCGTTTTCTTTCTTCTTTATGAGCTCAAAATGTATTTGAAAATCTGTTTTCATGCAGGTTGTTGTCTCTCTAGTCTTCACTTCTTTTATCATTTTTCTTTCTGTCTTACAAATTAAGTTCTACAAATGTACCTTCAAGGCCCCAGCTCCTTCCTCTGCTGTGGACCCTGTCAGTACACTTTTCTCTTTTTTTCACATACTTTAGTCTTATAAAGTTCTAAAATTCCTATTTGGTTCATTTAAAATATTTGTTTCTTTCCTAGATTTCATATCTTTCATTTCAGTCTATTTCTTTGAACTCATTAAATGTAACCATGGTATCTGGTAACATCCTGGAGTGCCTCTGAGTCAGTGCCTTACTGGACTCTGAAGCTTTCCTCTGGAAAATGGGTTGCATGACTGTGATTCTTTATGTGTCAAGCCATTTCTAATTCCATCTGGACATTGCTCATGTTCTATTCTGCAGGCTAGATTTGATTACCCTTTCCTCAAAAGCAAGATTTTGTGGTTGGCTTGAGTGGATAGTGAGCTTGCTTTGACTCAGTGTGTATAACTCCCCTCAGTACAGGGGGCAGATTCTCAGTTCACTTTCCTCACTCTGTCCAGCGTGATGTTTGTTCAAAGGCCAGCCAGCCACTTGATCACAGAAAACTAATGGCATTCTCTGTGTTATTCTTTATCTGGGATCTCTTCCTTGCTTTCTACTAATAATGGCCCTCCAGAATCTCTTGTGCACTTCTTTAGGCAGAAAGATTATGGGTTTCTCCCAGAAATCTATCTATCCTATACTGGGCAGCAGACATGCTTTGTCCTCAGGCTAGCATTAGAGAAATAGAAGATGCAGAGGTGTGGGGAGAGAGCTCAGTACAATAAGCATTTCCCTGGCAAGCGCAGGGTCCTGAGTTCATTCCCCAGTACAGAAAGAAAGAAAGAAAGAAAGAAAGAAAGAAAGAAAGAAAGAAAGAAAGAGAGAAATAGAAGGTGCATCCATGCTGATCCCATTTTCTATATTTATTTCCTCTTTAAATGCATATTTCACTCTAGAGAACATATAGATAGTTTTCCATATTTGGTAGTGGATAATTGTCAGAGGATTTATGTTAAGGAATATCTCGTATGTGGAAAATTAAACTATAATTTTTACTTTTATACTTACTCTATTAATTTATTCCTTTTCTTTAAAAAACATAAGCTGTATCATAGGAAAATGGGTCTACTCTGTTTTCAATGTTTTTAATGAATTCTACAAAAGAAAGTTGTGTGTAATAAGTACGTAATGCATTTCCATGTGCAGTACATTAAAGAAGAGTGACCTTTGTGGCATAGTGCGGTAGAAAAACAAGAGAGTGTGAACTCAAATTTTTTTCCTTCTCTTTTAATTTTAGGGAAGGGTCTATAAGGTGTTCAGGGTCTCACTAGTACATCAGATTCATAATGATACACCTGTTTACAACCTCCCAAGAGCTGGGATTACAGGTTTGTACCACACCCAGGCTCAATTGCATCTCCACGCACCCCAGAGGAGGGGCCAGCACAGCAGGTCCAGGGATCAACCCCCAGCTCCTGCTCCTGGTTGCAAGTGCTTTAATCTGCTGAACTATTTGGCCAGCACAGAACTCATATTTTAGTACTGGAGTTGGTAGCATAAAATTTTTGAGAATGTAAATATTATCACTACTTGTTTTCTCATGCAGAATGAACAACTTTAATTATATCTTCTTTAATTTCATCTTTATAAATTATCTGTTCTTTTTGGATTATGCATATACATTCTGTGAATCTCTTCCCTAACCAACTTAATGACTTCTCCCAGCATTTTGACTACAGCAACTGGCAGATTATATTTTCCTTATTGGACTTTCCTCTTTTTTTTTTTTTTTTTTTGTTTAGTGTAATGTAGCCTGAGAAGGTGTCTTGCTTTCATTTGCATTATCTGAGCTCCAGCACAAGGGGTACATGACAGGATGGCCAAGCAAATTTGTGGTGATTTTTCTTCTGAGCACAACATCAGGTAGTGCAGATAAAACTACTCTAGATGATGAATATGGCATTCCTGGCAGTTATAGTTCCTCTCACTATACAGAGCAGACACAAATACTACTCCAGAGACTTGTAGCTTTGCATAGTTACTATATCACTACTGTCAACTTCCCAAAAGACACACTGACCTTTTTTAATCAGTGCATCATTTGGAATACACAGCCCTGGAGTTTCGTGACAACTTTTAAGCTTGAAAACTATAGTCCGCACATAAAGATTCCCTTGTGCAGACAAGAGACGGTTTCTATCTTCTTTGTGCTCATCATTAGTAGTTCTTTGCTGACACGGCACATCTTCCTTAACATGGAAGAATGCCATCATTAGCAGTTCCTGGATTACTGTCCTAAGAATTTATGATGATCTTCATAGCCACTGGAGCTACAAATGTTTCCCAGAGGACCAGAAGTGCAGTGTGACTCTAGCTACCATTTCTAGCATATGTCCCAGGGTAAACTCAATATAGTGCTGGCTGTTTTAAAATAGACATTTCTCCTGCATAAGAAATATATACTTCTTTTAATTAAAGCTATTCCATCTTTTCCAGTAAAAAAATAAAATGGCAACAGTAGGAAATGAAGTAAAGAAAAATTGTCATGAGTTTCAAGTGGCCAACTGTTTTTTTCTATATTAATTAAACTATCATCTTAACTTTTCTTTCAAGTGGCCCTTCTGTTGTAGGAAGTTGATTTTTGGTAATGCAAGTTTATATTGAAGGCAATAAAAATCTGATCATGTAAACAGACAAGTCATTTGTTTCCACTGTCTCCAAAGCAATTACTTAGTTTCAAAATCTCAAGATGTATGTGACTGTATGGCATTAAAATCTATGAACTATTTTAATCTTCACACACAAACCTTGCTGCTAGAAGTTGTGATGAAGATGTACAAATCAAAGCTTATCATACTGCATAGAAAATGAATTCTAGGGAATTAACCCTGGAATTTTTGGTCATTAAGTGTGTCCTATCAAATTTAAGACTGTATTTATACACTTATTTGCCAAAACATCTCAAATATAAACATTGACTTTAAAGTAATGGATGTAGTTCAACATACTGTCTTGAGAGCAAAAGTCATATTAAATTTTTAACATTGAAAGTAGAATATAAAATGAGTACATTTCCCTACCTGATTGTTTTATGATTTCTTACTTATTCGCTGTCCAGCAGAGCTTCAACACTTACTGCAAATCTATTAAAGCAATTCAAATAAACACTTCACTACACACACCACTACTTTCTGATTTTTTGTTTTGTCACTGTTTGCTAAACCCATTTGCCACTAGATAAAAAGAAAATCACAAAAAGTATTTACCTGAGCCTTGCATTTGTGAAAATGTCTTTAATATGTCACCCATTCAAACCGAGTATAATAATGAAACTTGAGACCGTTTTTTAAATGCATTGTACTATTAAGAAATGATTTTTCTATCAGCATGACTTACTTTTGCAATATTTCTAGGCAATCTTAAAACCTCCTACTCTACTTGTCTTTCCTCCTCCTCTCCCTCCTTTGCCTCTTTTGCCTTTCCTATGTCCCACTTTTCTGAATTTTTGAGAAAATGTATTTTAGTACAGCCCCCTTTCAGGAAACATATGTGTCTTTTGATACTAGAATATGGAACGATTTCTTTTAATAAGACTATTTTCTGCTCTCTTGTTAATCTCTCTTCCTTCATCCATTCTCTTTTAAGTCATATTAGAATGATGGATATTTTTCATTAACACATCAAACTGCAATTTACATCTACATTTTCGAACTCTAAAATTTTGTTACCTTGAGCCGGGTGTGGTGGCGCAGGCCTGTAATCCCAGCACTCGGTAGGCTGAGGCAGGAGGATTGTTGTGAGTTCGAGACCAGCCTGAGCTACAAAGTGAGCTTAAGGCCAGCCTGAACTGCATAGTGAGACCCTGTCTTAAAATGACAAAAAATAAAATAAAATAAAATAAAATTTTGTTACCTTTTGGACAGATTTTGTTTTAAATTAATGTTTGCTATCATTCTTGAGGGGAAAGAAACAGAAATATACACATCCTAACCTGTGCATTTTCTGAGAGTGCCTCGGTCCTCTGAATGTTTATTCAAAGCACAGTGTTATTTTGGCTTTATGCATCATTGTCTGCTTTGCTAAGTAAATTAGTTCCCTTCTCTCTCAATTTCCATGGTAATTTTCTAAGTGTTTGTTTTGGCTACTTTTTTTTTTTTAAATTCTCCTGAGATTTCTGCACCTTTCCAGGACAACTGTGTCCTTTCCTAATCAAGTATGAGCTGACTTCACTGACAGACTTTCCCTACTTGCTAATTGTTAGTATCAGCCTTTGTTTCCCATGAAAAGCTTCCATTTGCTACTATTACATTGTTTTCCCCTAATCGTACAGACTTTGTCATAATTCTTTAACCTATATGAAAACATGTAATTGGAAGTGGCTACTAATATTTGACTCCTGAATTTCTAAGAATTAAGGAAAGATAGTTGAGGGGTATACATATGTGGTTTAATTTAATTTCTGTTCCTCTTTTTCTCTGAAGAGTAAAGTATCTCAAGTCCACATCTTTTCCCATAAGTACTTAGTGATGAGGATGTAATGGAGGTCAAAAAGTTCTTTAAATCAATTTTCGAGCCAGTTTTCTTTTAGGCTTGCTACATTGGACATGGGTACTACAGTGTCTCCCAACACTGAGATTTTCAGGTTCTCTGCAAGATGGGTTACTTCACCTACAATCAGCATATTCCCCTTATAAGTGTACCTGGTGACTTTTATTGACTGAACTAAAATAGCTGTCACTTGTTCAGGGGGTGGTTCACAAAAATCTCATGAGTTGAGGAATTCTTGGAAAGTGGGTTATTAACAGTAGTTTCAGGCTAAGCCAGCAGCTGCCTGGGTGGATCTGAAAGGGGAGCGGCGAAGGGGGTGCGGCCCACAGCCAGACCCGGAGAGGGGCTTCCTGTCTGTCCCGCTAGGCAGCTCCGCAGACTCCCAGCCATCCCACCGCCTGGCAGAGCCGCTGCTGTTGAACAGATTAGGCGTGGTGGGCACGGGCCAGGGCCCCGGAGGCCCTGCGTGGGATGCACATATTCTTATTTTTTAAAAAATTACCCAAGTGCTATTATTTTGTCTTTTGTTTTTCCACTTTATTTTAGGAACTGTAGGTCTTGCATCTGTTTCACTTCACATTTTTCTGATGTCAGTCTGACACATTTAGTTGGAACTTGCTAGCAGAAGGCCTGAGGTCCTTTTACTGGCGTGCTCTCCCTTTGAAAGAGCGTGTATGATGTGACGGAAGAGGTGGAAAATAACACCGTCGACGTGAAGAAGGGGAAGAGTAGTTATTGATCACCGCACACGTACTTAGCAATGCAGGCAGGATGTAATTGTAACTTTTATGTTAGGTAATTCAAATTGCTCAAAAGCTGACAAAAGTGTAAGAAAACTTCCAGAGTAAGAAGTCTGAATTAATGTAATTTAAAATACACAAAATAATGCTTTGCGAAATTGTTAAGTTAGAATTGAATTAGTGTTAATAAAGAGGCAATTACAGCTTAGCAATAGTACAATATATGGACATGATTAAAATTAGAAATTCCATCCCATGGTAAGTAAGACAAAGCCGAGATTTGGGTATTATTCTCTTCATGCTTCTTTATTTTAGTTCCCTGAAAATCTGTAGAAATAAAATAATTTTTCAATAAAAACTGAAATTTATTTCAATATAGTAAAGTATGCAATTTTTTATTCTCATAGTGTGATAACTTCTGTAGTTATGTCTAATTTAGTTTTCCCCAAAGACTTAATAACTAGAACTTTAAGCACGTTGAATGTTAATTTGCCAGCTGTTAGTCATAAAGGCAATGTATTTGGGCGGGAGGTGTGGATAGTTACACACAGGTATATGAATATATTTGGGATCAAGTTAAGGCTCCACATATTTGGGAGAAGTATATTTACAAAATGTGATAATATTATGAGCTCATAAATATCCCATTTTTTTTCAACTGCCTAATTAGTTTCTATTTACATGAGAAGCCCATACTATGATACAGTTCATGTTTTCCACAGATCTTTGACCATCTATTTTTGAGAACTGTCTGCAGTACTGAGAAAATTGCTGAGTAGGTACTATAGAATCATTAAATACTATCTGGCAAGGAGCATAGCCAAGTTCAAAATGTCAAAAGTCAAAAGCACTTGAAAACCAGAATATCTATCTGTATATATATATATATATATATATATATATATATATATATATATATAGAGAGAGAGAGAGAGAGAGAGAGAGAGAGTATATATTGATTAATCCAAAACCAGTGCTGAAACCATATATAAGAATTCCTTTTTTTCAAAGTCCTTCTGCAGAAGAGGATGGTAGAAGAAAATGAAAATACATTTTGTTTAATCAGCATCCACTGGAATTTAACACCACTTTAGGAAACCTGCGGACTGAAAATAACAGAAAAAAAAAAGAGAAAGTAACAGAAAACATTTTTTTCTTTCTAATTTATATATCTGAAAAACACATATCCATGGAAACTTGAAAATTTGTTGCAATTAACTTTGTGTATTGAATCCATTTTGGTGAGAGGTGCATTACCAGGACACCTTCTAAGCAGCTGGATCTTGCCTAGATCCTAAAACAATACAATGGGATGTTGGGCAATGCCTGAAAGATTTTTTGAAAATATCCCTGCAAACAAAACAACTATCAATTCTAGAGGCAGCCACTGCTCTGAGCACTGATTCTAATAATTGTAAGAGTAGGAAATTGAAGCAATTTTTTGAATTTCTTATGAGTAAAAACCAGTCAAGTAGGTGAGCCGCACTGACTGAGCCCCATATCCACACCTTGTTTTTTCTGGACTACCATTTCTTGAAGCACAGTCCCTATGACAAAAACACACAGGAAATGTTACTCACAAAGGATAGTTTTGTCTTGACTTCAGTCAATAGCCCTGTTTCTTCTCTGTAGCAGCATAATTTTTCCCCAGATAGAAAAATAAATTTGAAAACCATCAAAGAGATTGTGGTAAGTAGCTGGGTGCTTCCTAGAGACTCAGATGAAGGGGGCAAAATGGTTTTTTGAGAATGAGATTTGGAATGAAATAATAGAAAGACTAGAGTTTTATGAAATAAGAGAATAGCTAGATAGGTTTTAAATATGCAAAATATTTTGGAAAAAGTGTAAGTGTATACTAAGAAGAAAGAAGAAAATGACAAAAATAGATTAATTCAAATTAACTTAA
Organism: Ctenomys sociabilis; assembly: GCA_004027165.1. Lineage (NCBI taxonomy): Eukaryota > Metazoa > Chordata > Mammalia > Rodentia > Ctenomyidae > Ctenomys > Ctenomys sociabilis. Next base: position 4,044 of record PVKA01015448.1, on the reverse strand, counting down.
TTGGAAATGCATCCCTACTAAAACCTGTACATCTAGTATGGTTTTTCAGAAATGAACTGTGGTGTAGTTTTATGAAATTCTAGTTCGTCTTTCACTACCAAAGGGGTTTTCATCATAGGAAAGTCAAATTGTGCCATGAAATCCTGACTACATTTTGGAAAGCACTGCTGATATAAATTTGAGACCAAGAGCAATAGGTTTCATGCTGAAGAGATTTCCTTAGACTGAGGCTTTGGATAATTCAAAGCCATTTTCTAACAAAGCAGTTAGCCAAACTTATCCTTGCCAAATATCAGAGTTTTTTACATTAAGAACAAAGGGAGAGTGAACAACATTCGTATGGTTTTTAGGGTGAGTCACTGGTGAGAATATATTCTTGTAAGTCTAGATCTTAGCAAAGTTTTTCATGCTGGAAATACAAATATCCATAAAAAATTACTGATTTTATTTTTCCTTGAGATTAAAGTATTTATGGAGTATTTTGTATCATACTGAATCACTTTTCTTTTTTTGGCATCATAATCTGATTTATGACAATGATTGCATAGCAATATTATTACCCAGAAAAGATGATGCTTAACCTCACTGCAGTGTTCTTTTTACAGCCCTTAAATCATATTCAAGCATTTGAAAGATGAGCAGGAATCACCACAGCCAAAGGCCAGAAAAGACATGAATGTACACTTAGCTTAGCTTGAGTGGAAAAAACAACGACAACAACAGCAAACAGAATGCTTGTAAAAAATATTCATTCATCCCTTAATGAAAAGAGACTAAATGAACATGCTTCTTTCTTTTCTAAAATAAAACACCAGTTTATGAGTTATCTAATCCTTTAATCCAGCTCCAAATCCTTTAATCCTTCCAAGACTAGCTCAAAATGGAGAGTTAAGGAAAATATTTAAAACATATTCACAATTGTACCAATGAACCATGTTCCATGTGTAGGACAATCTTGTCCTCAATTTTTTTTTTTAGATCTTTATTCCAAATAAATAAGCACTATAAGAAATAGTTGAAGAATTCACAGACAATAATTGGCACAACTAAGGAAGTACTTTTCAGTTTGTTACACAATTGGATATGTACGTATTCTTTTTATTTATAGGTGTGCTTAGGACTGAATGTTAGAGAAATTATAAGAACTGTTGATAACAACGATAATATTCATAATAATTAAGTTTGAGATTACTTTATAGTGGTTTCATCAACAAATTGACCAGAAAATTATTTTCTGGACAAGAGAATTAAGTCTAAACTCAATGAGTGCTCTGAAAATATATCATGACTTTTGTGAATTTTATTATTCATAATTGTTTTCTGTTTTTATCTTTGAGAAGTAAGAATAAGAAATTGCTTTCTGCTTGGTTGCAAAAGTAAAATTATATGTTTTTGTTTGTGAGTAGAGAAAAATGCATTATTGAATACTGGTTACCTTGGAAGAACTTCATGAATATCTGTTGAGTGGTTAACTATTTCATCCTGATTGTACTAAATAACAGGGCTGGTGGAATTCTTCCTGTAATGCTAACATTCTTTTTTTTCTTGCTGTTCTTAGTTTTTTGAAATCATTCTGGAAAGAGGGTTCACCTTCAATGTTCATGTTGCCCCAGAGTCCTGGAGTTACATTTGTCACTTTTTAACATCCTTTCATAAAAATATAATTAGTATGTGGTGCCTTGGGAAGTTATATATAAATGATACAGTATATAGTATTTCTTTCAATTAAAATCAAACCTGTGTTCAACAAAATTAGAGAATATTTGCAATACTAGAAATATTAGAGAATGATAAGAACTAATTTATAATAATCTATTTAAAATATTTCTTATCGTTCTAGTAGTCTTCCTCTTGTTTTTTGTCTTTAAAAGAATCTTTTAAAGGAGCTATATATCACTAATATCTGAACATTCAGAAAATGACAACAAAGATAAAAAAAAAAACAAGCAAAAGTCAACCAAACAAACAACCTATGTACAGCAGCTGGAAATCAAAGATGAAGAGGAAAATCTTAAAAGAAATCAGGAGTGTGGGGCTTGGTCTGTATTTAGAAGAACAGGATAAAAGGTGTAGCAGATATCTATTCAGAAACTGTATAAATAACAAATGAGTGGAGTAAAATATAGAAATAGTTGAAAGAAGAAAACCACCAACCTAGAATTCTATATAAAAATATTATCAATAAACATAAAGAGTAGGGCTGGAGATTTAACTTATTGGCACAGTAACTCCCTGAATGTGTGAGCTACTAAATTCAGTAGCTTAAAAAAAAAAACATGAAAAGAGTAGTATAATGACTTGACTTGTAAACAAAAACTGAAGTTTAAAAATGGCAGACCTGTCTTTGGAAATATTAAGTATTTCAAGCACCAGGAAATAAAGGAAGAGAGGTGGCAAGAGAGTTAGAAGATGAGAACAACTTCCTTGAGGGCTTGCCAAATAGTGCAGCAGATTGAAGCACCTGTAAGCTGGCAAAGGGGCAGAGGTTTGATCTCCAGGCCTGCCATGCCGACCCTGCCCCATGGCGCACTGAGAGGGCAGTTGAGACTGGCTGTAGTGGTGCGCACCTGTAATCCCAGCTCTTGGGAGGCTGTGAACAGGAGGATCACTGAGTATGATCAAGTAGGGATACTCTGAACACCCTACAGACCTTTCCCTGAAAATATAAGAAAAGAAAAAAATAGAACTTCCTCAGTCAAATTCATCCACATGAAAATTGTCATAATTAATGATATTAATGCTTACATTGCTATATAGATTCTACACAATCAGAACAAAATGTCCTGAAATTTTGGTGGAAATTTACAAATTCCAAACATCATATGGAAAGAAAAACCAAATAAGACTAGCCTACAATACTGAAAACAACAACATTGTTCAAAGCCCAGTTTCAAGCCTTATTATAAAATCACAGTTATTAACACAGTATGTTACTGGAGAAAATACATGCACAGTAAAGAAAGTCTAGATAGACCAAGCAGACATTGCCAACTTTCTCTGACAGACAGCGCACCAACAAATGAATGTAGACGTAGACTTCATGTCTGCCTTCAAAACAATTCAAATGTCAGCAGCAATTTCAATGTCAATTGAAAAATTATATAGTTTCTAGAAAGAAATACATTAGGTGTATCTGACCTTGTGTTGTTGAAGGATGTAGTTTTAGATTTAATACATAAACCACAAAGCATGAGGTGAAGAATCAATATTCTGGGCTGTATTAAAAATGAAAATTGGCTAGGGAGATGACTCAGTAGAATAAGCACTTGCCTGGCAAGCACAAGGGCCTGAGTTCAATCCCTGATTCCGCCAAAAAAATAAATGTAAATAAATAAATAAATAAATAAATAAATAAATAAATAAATAAATAAAATGGAAATTCTCTGCTCCTCAAAATATAGTAGCAAGAGAACCCAAAGCCCCTCCATAGCCTACAAGAAAATATCTGAAAATTACTTCTACGACAGAACACTTGTATCTCAAATATACAAAGAACTCTTCAAGTTTGATAAGACAATAATCAGTCAAGTGGAGAGAAACCCAAAGAAGCATGATAACTAAATGGGATATTGACTACTTCATCAGGAGCAAAAAACATTAAGGAAAAATGTTTTAAAAATCAAAAAGTTAAAATATTGTCATGAATCATATACTCATGTTAACTGTGACAAATGTATCTTATTAATTTATTAACATATGGAGTATTGGCATGGAAATTTTATGCATGCAATATTTGAAAATTTTATCTAGTCATAAAATTATCTTCAGGGGAGATGGCTCAGTAGAATAAGTGATTGACTGGAAAGCACAAGATCTTGAGTTCAATACCTGTTACTACTAAATAAATAAATAAATAGAAAATCTTAAAATTTGAACTTTTCTTTAAAAAGAAAGCATATAGAGCCGGGCATGGTGGTGCATGCCTGTAATCCCAGCACTTGGGAGGCTGAGGCAGGAGGATTGTTGTGAGTTCGAGACCAGCCTGAGCTACAAAGTGAGCTTAAGGCCAGTCTGAACTGCATAGTGAGACCCTGTCTCAAAAAA
>PVKA01015447.1:0-50028 GCA_004027165.1 Ctenomys sociabilis | reverse complement strand
TCCATTGCCAAAGAAACATTAAGAACTTTGTATAGCTGTATAAAAAGCAACTAATTTTTTAAAGAATAAACATTTTAAAGTCAGAAAACATACTGTCTTTGGAGAAGTTGATGTGCTAAAGAGTGAAGTTATGGGTGAATCTTTTTTTTTTTTTTCTTAGCTTTTCAGGCTTAAGATTTTTTAATTTGTTTTTAATATTCTGAACATAAATGAAGATTTGATACATTCTTCCAAAGGGGTAAATTATTCATGTTCAGTGTGAGAACTTCATTTTGTAGCAAATGACATATCACAGGATTTATTCAAATAGTAAATATTTTCAGTATGCAAATGTAAATAATCATAGATAAGAATGTACTTAGCTGTATTTTCAAATAAGTAACCCTCCCCTCTTTTTTAAGACATTGAAACTAGGCATCAATTTGCCTGCTTTTCCTGATATACCTGGTATTTTGTTGTATGATGATTCATTCCATTATATTTCAGGATTCAGTGTTCAAAAGTATTTTGACAGCCATGACTTACATCACTGACACTTTCCTTGGCCAGTGACTCAGAATAGAGTTCATTGCTAATTATAAATTACTAATCAATCTTTTTAATATTTCAACCTATAATGGAAAAAATTAGCCACTTCTGTGTTTTTATGAAGGCTATGGAATAAAGGTATCCAAAGACTTAAATATTTTTTATCTGTTTTTATTTTTAACATTATCCTTAAAACATGCAGTAGTGATAAAAATGTGGAAAACTGCGCTATAGGAGAATTGGAATATTTAAAGATGGTTGACATTTTTAATTTTGTATCTTTTGTATAGCTCTACAATAAAGTTTTGCAATTTGGTTTCATTACTAAAAAAAAAATTAAACAAAATTGGAAATTAAAATTTCAATTACCACATCACTTTTATATCACATTTTTCTTCTTATGGTAAGAATTTATTCACTAGAGCCCTTAGTGTATGAATTGAAATTATTTTAAATTCCCAGCTGGATAATTATAAATTTCCTTTAATATACAATTCTTACTCTAATGTTTGCTATACTTTTAAACTGTATTTTTGGCCTTTTAGTATGCCTTGTAATTTTTCTTCACTGATAAACATTGGGTATTGTGTTTAAGCAGATGCTATACATTGACTTTAAATAATCTGGTGGTGAAATGTGGAAATAAAGGATTTTTTTCATAGGGCTATACAAGGCCTTAGTCTTCTATAATGCTGTGCCTCTGGGCTATCGGTTTCCCTAGTGTTTCTGAGTTTCTCTCTCTCCCTGTTTAGGTGGAACAAGGGTAGCTGGAGTGGGCTGGCATTTAGTGTCAGCTTCTAGAAAGCAAGTTAGGCTTGCCTAACCAGCAAGGAAGGCTGTGATCAAATAGCTTCTGTTGAGAGCAGGTCTTCTTAGAGAGCATTCTTCAATCATATACTTCAAAGTATATGTTTCTTATATTCATTGAAAAAGTTAAATCAAATTTCTGAAGGTAGAAGTTGCAAGCGCCGGAGGCCTGTCTAGATTTAACTGTGAGAGCTGCCTGCACTGAGCTTGCAGCACCTCCAATTTCTCTAGCCCTGGGCTGCGCTCTGAGATTCACCTTACTTGGGTTTCTACCCTGCTAAGTTTTGATTCTCTGTATTTTCCTGTTTCTCTCTCCATTCCGCAGATGCCAGTACCCTATGACCTCACTTCTTCTATAGATCATTGACTTTCAATTAGTTCATCTTTTTACTCTTTGTTAGGATAGACCAGGAATATTGTTAAATAGCTTCAGTCATCACAGTTATAAAGAATAGCTTGTTGACCTAGTTAACTATACAGGTCATGACCATTATCAGTTTTCTAAGTTTGGTCCAGCTTTACTACATGGTCCATTTTTTCAGATAGTCTCCTCTATTTTGTGTTTCAAAGATTACTTTGGCATTACTCAATCATCATAACAGAACTGCAAGTGGAAATGAGGTCATTTATCTTCATAAATATCCCATTTTTTGTGTATGTTGATGAAAATGGAAAGCTCATTAATTTATCTGAAGGGTAAAAGGGACACTGAGAACATTCATTTGAAGTTCAATCTTGTTATTTCATTTTGCTATAAAAACCTTGGGAATCAATTTGTCTTAATTCAGTACAAAATTTCACTTTTTAGGAAGTGCTTCTTCATATAGCTTTGTTTTAGCTTAAGAATTAGTACATTTTCAGAGGAATTCCATATCTTACCTCAAATTTTAGAAGACTGCAGTAAAATTGTTTATACAAGTTAAATTAACTTTTAACTTCCAAAATATTTGAAGGTCTTGTTTGAACTAACACATTGAGACAAATTTTAAAAATTGAAATTAAAATTTCAATTATCACATCACTTTTTGTATCACATTTTTCTTCTTGTGTGCTAAAGTTTTGTACTTTTTTATTTATTTATGCTTTAAAATTGCTTGAGACATCAAAACAATATAGTTCCTGTATTAAGATTTCTTAGTGGATATGCCGTGCTTCTGCATAATTCTGTGAGAAGCGCGATTTGCACTAATAGTGGTTGGACAGGATATTATGTTGGCCTCTAATACTATGGACAACCACTAGGAAGATAACAAGGTAGAAAGTATTAATTATTGAATCTGTGATATAATTCAGCTATAAAAAATAAAATAAGTATATAGCTACACTCTTTTAATTCACAAATTAGAGACATCTGTTATAATGCTGTATGTAAATATAATAACTTGTATGCACCTTGTACGATACCAAAACATTATGAAAACAGTTTGCAATGTATTAATTTATCGAATCTGTCCTGATGATTTGTTTTGAAACTGTTGCATTGCTATTTGTTCTTCAATTAAGTAAGTAAGTAAATAAATAAATAAATATTTGTTACTACGCCTGTGGCAGGGAGAGGCGCTGTCCAGGGGTTTGCTAAGTACCACTGCTAGGCTTGAGTCACTTGTTGAATCTGTTCATGAAATTGAGCCACAATGGGTGGAACTCTAAACCTTTCCAAAGAGAATTATAACACGACCATGAGAACAGAAGAGCTTCCGCACAACAGCACTCTAAAATAACTGCAGTTTTTAACCTGAAAAAATTGAGAGCTCCTAGCTTTCGGTAGCAGTTCCTTCTTTTAAAAAAGGGATCCACCAAGGATTGGGAGAAAAAAACAACACTCTCTCCTTCTCCACATCACTTCCCAAACTCTCTACAGACTAAGTATCCTGTGGTGTCCCAGTCAGGCCAGAGAGCACCGGCTTCTGGGTATCAGGAAATGGGATGGTATCTAATCAAATTTTACAGTAAGGGCACATAATTTTGTTTAAATGTGTTTGCATCTCAGAAGACAGAGGCCCGAGCTGCTCTCAGCGTCACTTGTCGGTGCCCTCCCGCTGCAGTGCGCCAGAGCCACTCCTCTCTGCCTCGCACAGAAGGGCTCCAGGCCTCGGTGCCTCCTGGCTGTAGTCGCTTCTCCTTTCAGATTCTTGCCAGTGCTGCTTGCTTTCAGGTAAGGCAAATGACCCAAGCATTTGTGACCATGCGGGACCGCTGCCGATGTCTGTTATCTGTTGCAACAGTGTACAACCTAGAAAGTAGGTCGTGCTCAGCCAGGTTATTCTAGAAAAATAGCTACATTTATGAATAACTAAATGTGTTTTAGGGCCGGGGGTATATCTCAACAGCACAGTGCCTGCCTGGCAAGATCAAGGTCCCGAGTTTGATTCCCGATACCAAAAAAAAAGCAAAAGTATTTTATATTTGTGATTTAAAATTATAAATAATATGGAGTTGAACATTTATATTATGTTCCAAAGCATAGCCATCCTTAAAACACAAAGAAAACACCTACAAATAACATCACCACTGTGATATAAGTAATCAACCAATCATTACTTTGTTCAGTTAGTACTAGATATCTGTAATTATTGCTTCCAAAGTTTTTCCAATAAGAGCCTCATGTTTGTTATACATTCAAGAAGAGATTCTATTAAATCTATGGTTAAAAATGAAACTAACATTTGTTACAAGAAAATGAAATAATTCCAAAAATATTGCGTAGCTTTAGAAGTTAAATTCATAAAAGGAAATTTCTATAATCTCTGAAAAGCTTTCCTTAAGACCCATGTGAAAGGGAATTCTGACACGAGCTAACCACAGCTCTTGTCCTTGTGAAATATTTCATTTCTTGTGAAACCACACATCTTGCAACAGAGGAAACTGGTGCTGCTGGGGCTAGTGAATTAGGCCTCCGGCAGAGCTGACAGGTGCCCAGGGCCAGCACACTTAGCCGCAGGACAGCACCATGGCTTTGGATGTACTTGTGCTGCTAAGGGCCAAGCAAGAGCCATCAGAGACCAGAATGACAGCCCTTTTATTCACTTGGCCTCTCAAAACCTAATAGGCCTAGATGTGCTCATCTTTGTAAACAGGAAAAATTGTCACCTTCACTTTGTGCTTTAATTCAGTTATTTTATCTGGGAAGCATCAGTATCTTTTTAGAATGAAAATGTGTTTGTTTGGCAAGGAATATGAGAGAATGCAGTCCAATGATTGAGTCAAGAAGTTATTTGAGCTAAAATAATTTCTGAATTACCTCTAAATCTTATGCTACATATAGTAATGTAAGATTGTGTAGTGGCTATACATATATAAAATATGTATGTAAATAATGTATATATGCCTATATAGTATTTTGCATATAATATAGAAAGTACATTATGTTTTTACATATGAAATATATACTTATGATTCAGATAAGAACATTAGAGAAAATGACAATTCTAATCATTACAATTAGAAATGTAATGGTAGATTCTGATCTTTCCTTTAATCTATTAAGATACTCATTTAAGAATGATGTTAGTTTACTTTTTCATACAGTTGTGAATGAACATTAAAGTGATCATATTGCTTTTGCTATCAACAGAAATATACTTCTATGTTAAAAATGATGATTAACGTGCTCTTACAAGGCAAACAGGAAGAATTCAACATGATCCTGTCAGAAACAGTGTTTAATCTGAATTGGGCAGATGAGCAAAACAGAAAAATGACAGAATTAGAATTAAAACTACAGTACCTCAGACATCAGTGTCAGAATGCTAGAAATCATCTCCTTTTTCTAATGGTTGATTTTTGAGGACTGCATATGCTATTGTGCATTAGCTTCCAGAAGAGAATCACGCTTTCAGATACCGCTTTTTTAATGAAAATATTAAAATCACTGTACTGTCACTTTAAGTACTGTGATAAGAAGATGACCAGGGAATTAGAGATGAACCACTACCCACTGAACACAATTTTTTTTTTGGTGGAAGCGGGGATTGAACGCAGGCCCTTGCACTTGCCAAAGAAATGCTTATTCCACTGAGCCATCTCCACATCCCCCACAGTTTTTTTTTAAAAACTGGGATGGAGAGATTACTCAATGGAATAAGCGTTTCCCTGGCAAGCGCAAGGATCTGAGATCAATCCCTGGTTCCACCAAAAATAAATAAATAAATAAATAAATAAATAAATAACTATACATAATTTGAATTAATTGAGTGTATTTGAATTTAAATCATTGAAAACATATTTCTTAAGATTTAAGATATTTAAAATAAAAGCAAAATTACTTTGAAAAAGGGTAGATGTGCTATTAAGTTCCTTCCCAAAACATGTTTTCTGATATAAAATATTATAAAGAAAATATTAAATATTTGCCTTTGAAGAACTTAAAGAATTTAGTTGCCTTGGAATTATTCAAATGGTTAATTGTAGGACTAACTACATAATTTTTATTATATATAGAAATAAGCTTATCCACAAGGATATAATTTTAGGGACATACAAAAAAATCAGCTCTTTTGATAATGTATTTAGGACAGGGCCTGCAGGGTCTCAGTACACAGACTGGATTCATAGCGATCCTCCTGTTTTCAGCCTCCTAAGCGCTAGGGTTATACGCATACACTGTCATGCCCTGTCTGTCGCCATCTCAGCATGCCCCAGGGGTGGGGCCGATACGACATGCTTTTGGTTCGTCTAAAATTATTTTATTTTTTATGGGAAAGAATAATCATTTTTTACTTATTTTCTTAAAACTTTAAAATTTTTAAGATTGGTTGATCGATTGATTCGGCAACGGGTCTGGCTATGCAGCTCAAACTCATAGTAATCTTTTTATCTTAGCCTCCCCAGCACTGGGACTACAGTTGTGCGCCTCCATGCCTGGTCTCTGGGCCAGCATGATGCACCCGGGGTACCAGGGATCAAACGGGGGACCTTGTGCTTGCCATGGAGGTGCTTAGACTGCCGATCTATCTCAAAAGCCCAATTTTAAGCATTTTTGTCTGTGTCACTACAAGTCTTTAAGCATTTTCGTGGATGATATTGATTAATGGTCATTATTTTAATTCATGCATTACCTGATAGAAAACATGAAACTCTCATACTGGAGAATAGTATCCTCAAGTGGAGAAATAATCAATTTGCAAGGAATAAAAAGCAGGGCATAGTGGTACATGCCTATAATCCTAGCTCTGTCTGTCTGTCTGTCTCTCTCTCTCTCTCTCTCTCTCTCTCTCTCTCTCTCTCACTCTCTCTCGGTTTCCCTCCTTCCCTCACTCTCTTTTTTCTTTTGTATTTGGTATAGGATCTCACTTAGAAGCTCGGGCTCTTGGCGATCCTCCTGTTTCCAGCCTCCCCAGCACTGGGATTATAAGTGTGCATCACCACGCCCGGACTCATTAGCCAACTCACTGCACCTGGGGGCAAGGCCAGGGTGGCATGTGGTGCTGGGCTCCAGCCCCAGTCCTGTGCTTGCCAAAGCAGGCTCTTCGCCTGCTGAGCTATCTTGGTGGCCCTTGAAGTTGTATTTTATAGCAGAGTTTAAAAGCTCTTATTTGCCTTCCATGTTCTATAATTTAACCTTTAATTCATTCAAGTTTAAAGACAAATTTAAAGTACTTAGTGATCATCAATTCTGAAAAATCCTCAGCTATTCTCCTCTCAAATTTCTTATCTATGCCTTTCTATTCCTATTTTCCCCCATATCTTTATTTATCATAATAAATAATTTTTATATTACCTATGTTGTATTACAGCATTTTCAGACCAGTCTTTTAATTTCATTCTCTTCAGTGCCTGTGGGGGGAATTTCATGTACTAAAAGACTTGCCCCCTGGGCATGATGGCACACCCCTGCCACCCAGCACTCTGGAGTCCAAGGGAGGAACAGCTGGATTTCAAGCTGTGTATGAAGCATAGAGAGCTAGTGAAACTCTGCCTCAAAATATAAAGAAATTAAAGGGGCCAGGGAGACGGCTCGGTGGAATAAGAGCTTCCCCTGGCAAGCGCAAGGGCTTGAGTTCAATCCCTGGTTCTGCCAAAACAAACAAACAAACAAAAAAAGAAATGGAAAAAAAAAAAATGCTGTCGATATAGTGCAAAACCCTTGGTTCATCCCTAGTGCCAGAAACAAAACAAAGCAGAAAGAGGTGCTTCAGCTTTTACATAGATCCTGGCTAATTTAGTTAGCCAGGTTTAGTGAACACTAGGTTCACTTCCAAGGGCTGCAGCAAAAAGGAACTAAACACAACAGCTAAACCCAGGCCAGGCATAACTGGATAAACTCAAACTTCATAGATCTGCACCCGAATCTCATTACGTGCTAAGGTTATAACTGCACCAAATCTCTACACTAAAGATCAGAGGTCAGTGCTATACAAAATGACAAAGACAAGGAGCAAAATGCAATCTCAGGCCTCTAGCCCACCCATGACAAGTGCAGAGGACACTAGCTCAGCTGAAATGCATGAATTAACAGCGTTGGAAGCAAAGAAACAACAGCAGAAAGGTACAGAGGAACTCAGAGCAGAATTAATGCCTGAAATAAACAATGAAATTTCTGAATTCATAGCATCTGAAGCATCTACTACAGAAACATAGGAAGGAAAGCCAATGCCTACCCAGAACAAGTGGAGAGAATGCTAACTCAGTTGAAATGTATGAAGTAACAGTGTTGCAAGCAAAGAAACAATAGCAGAAAGGTAAGGAGGAACTCGGAGCAGAAATAATTTCTGAAATAAGAGATCTCTGAAATCATAGCATTTGAAGTAAAGAATCAAATATGGAAATATATGGAGGAAACCCCATTTCAGAAACACTCTGCAGTGAAAGAATTAAGGGCTATCTCTAAAGAAGACATTGATAAAAAATAGAGATTAGAAATATGACAGATTCCTTCAATGAGCAATACAGGAAAGAAATAGATCACATAAAGCAGAGTCAAAGAGATATAGAAGAACTTAAAATCTTAATCACAAGTCTACAAAATTGAGTGAAAGGAAAGACAGAGTTTCAGATCTTGAAGATGCTGGTGCAGCTAGTGGAAAGGTAAGAAAGGATCTTTTAAAAACAACTAGGACACAAGCAATAATGAACCATCACCTGCAAGACAATGCCAAGATGAACAATGTGAGACTAATAGGCATCAACGAGAGAGATGGGGTCAATACAAACGATATAAAAAGAATATGGGCATAAGTAATAGCAGAATGATTCCCAAACATGAGGAAACATCTGACATTCAGGCAACCAAAGCATATAGTACGTCAAATAACTTCAACCCACAAACACACCGAGACATATAATAGTCAAGATCCCAGAAATCCAACACAAGAACAATATACTGAAAGCTGCTAGAGAAAAGAATCAGATCACATTCAAAGGAAAACCCATCAGAATTACAGCCTACTTCTCTTCACAATCCATGAAGGCAAGGAAAGGATGGAGCAGAGCACTTCAAGTCCTCTATGAAAACAAATTGCAGCCCAGACTATTATACCCTGCAAAACTCTCTTTCAAGTTTGATGGAGAATGAAAATACTTCCATGACAAACAACTAAAGAATTTCATGAGGACAAAGCCATCCCTTCACGGCTACTGCAAGAGGGACCAAAATGACCAGAACTCCACAAACAAGAACAGAAGGAGCGCACTAAATAGGGTAAACAATTAAACACAGGACAAAAAGGAGTAAACAACAGCAGGTAAATAACATGACAAAAAATAAATTAAAAAAATAACAAGACAATCATAAGTCAACACATTACAATTGTAACCTCAATGTAAATGGACTCAATTCACCAATTAAGAGAAATCGACTGACACAGTGGATAAGGAAACAAAATCCAACAATATGCTGTATACAAGAAACACACTTAAATCGAAAGCACATTCATACACTTAAAGTCAAAGGATGGAAAACAATATTGCATGCTCCAGCACCTCAGAAACAAGCAGGGGTAGCAATCCTGTTCTCAGTCAGTCTCAACTTCAAACCAAGAATAATCAAATGAAATAAAGAAGGCCACTATATACTGGTTAGGGGAAAAATTCAAGAGCACGAGGCAACACTCATAGATATCTATGCACCAAACACAGGAGCACCCAAGTATATAATACAAATCTTAATGGACATGAAAAATCTAATATCCAAGACCACAATCTTAACAGGAGACCTTAATACCCACTTATCTCAAAAAGATAGGACAGCCAGACAAAAGATTAGCAAAGAATTAGCAGAACTGAACCAGAGCTTGGAACAAATGGACTTGGTGGACATATACAGAGTGTTCCACTCAACTACAGATGAATGCACATTTTTTTTCAGCTGCATATAGGTCATTTTCTAAAATAGACCATATATTAGTCCATAGGTCATGCTTAAGTATATGCTGTGGAGGGCACACCCAGCAGCTCTCCTTGAAAGAAGAGCGACTGTCTCCATTTTGACTGAGCCTGATCCTATTTCCTTGTATTGTTATGTAGAGAGCTGGCTAGAACTTCTGTTTATCCTTCAATTGGCCTTAAGCAATGTGTATTGGTCTAGCTGAGGTGCTGGTGATCGTCTTTGAAGGTGGCATGCATGTTTCCCTGGTAAGCCTGCTGCTCCTTAACATGAGCCGGGTGGAAACAGGATGGTAGAGCTAATGCTCTGCGCTGCCAGCTGGGATCGAGCCTCGAGATAGAGGCTATGACTTCCTGGGGCTTGAAAGACTACATCAAAACTGAAGCCCTAGACTTCCCAAAACATTAAATACTATATAATGCAGATTACTCTCTCTGCATATCCTCTCTGCATATGGCAGAGGTAAATGTAGGCCCCACACCTAGCTCAGCTCACAGTAGTCACCTACTTCCCACAATTCTCAGTCCTCAAGCCACTGTCTCACTGTATAAAAACCGGGTGAGACCCTGAGTCGCTCTCTTGGTTCCGGGAAGCCATCTTCGTGGCTGGACCTAGAGCCTCTTGACTCCCCGATGATTAAAAATATAATTTAGTGTCCTCATTTTCGCCGTGGGCTGCATGGAAAGTAGTAGATTGGAATCAACTTGATGGGATTCCAATAACGTAACTTTGGGATTACAAATATTGGTTTCTTGGACTGAGACGAGGACCAGGAAGTGTCTCCTACAATATGCAAGAACACAGAAATTATCCCATGCATATTATCAGACCACAGTGCAATGAGACTAGAAATAAACAACAAAAGCAACCAGAAAAACCCACTAAATTCATGGAAATTAAACATTACATCAGCAATCAATGGGTTACAGATGAAATTAAACAAATATTCAACAATATCTACAATTCAATTAAAATTCAACTGCAACTTATTGGAATTTAGGGGATGTGATGAAAGTAGTTCTCAGAGGGAAGAACACCCAAAAGGGGTAGAGGTGGGTTCAATGTGACTTCTTATCTTAGCTTTTTGAGGAGTCTGAACACTGAGTTCCACAGAGGTTGTACCAGTCTGTACTCCCTCCTATAGTGGAAAAGTTTCTTTTCCCCTCAGCCTCTCTAGCATTTGTTATTAGTTGATTTCTTTTTTTTTTAAATGTTTATTTATTTATTTACATATTTATTTATTTATTTTATGTATTTTAGCTCAGGGTCTACAGAGTCTCACTACACAGATCGGACTCGTAGTGATCTTCCTGTTTTCAGCCTCCCAGGTGCTAGGATTACAGGTGCGCGCCACCATGCCCAGTGTCAGCGGCCATCTCAGCATGCCTGGGGGGCTGGGATTGGCATAGCGTGCCTGGGATCGAACCCCGCTGTGCCTGCCTAAGCAGGCACAGTCCACTGAGCTATCTGGGCAGCTATATTAGTTGATTTCTTTATGATAATCATTCTGTCTTGAGGGAGATTAAACCTCATTGTTGTTTTAATTTGCAATTCTCAAATGATCTGTACTGTGAAATATTTTTTGATTTATTTATTGGCCATTTGTATTTCTTCCTCTGAGAAGCATGTATTCATCTCAGATACCCATTTTTAGACTGGGTCTTTGAATTTGGGGCCTGATTTTTTTTTTTTTTTAGTTCTTTATGTGTTCTTGATAGAAGTCCTTTGTCTGACTGTTGGTTAAGGATTTTTTCCCAACTTGTGTGTCATCTGTTACTCTGTTGGTGTGCAGAAAACTCTCATTAAGATGAGATCCTATTTGTTGATTCTTTTAAGTATTTCTCATGTGGTTGGTTTTTGTTCATGAACTTTCTGCCTACCCCTATGTCTTAAAGATTTCCACTTACTTTCTTTTTCAGTAGACTTAGTGTTTTTGTTTCAATTTTAGATCTTTAAACCATTTTGACTTTAGTTTAGTGCACAGTAATAGGCCTAGATCTCATTTCAGTTTTCAATATGTGGAGAGCCAGTTTTTCCAGTCAGTAACTTTCTTCCAGTGAAACTGTTTGGCCAATTGTCAAAGATACAGTGACTGAGTGTGTTTGTAGTTCTGTCTACATCTTCTAATCTATTCCACTGATTCTCAGGTCTGGCTTTTTTTTTTTTCTACACCATGCTGATTTTATCACAATAGCTTTGTAGTATAATTTCAAGTTAGGGATTATTATAACTCCCACCTTGCCTTTGTTGGCCAGGATTATATTTGCTATACTAGGTCTTTTGGGGTTCCAAATAAGTTTTAAGAATGTTATCTCTACATCTGTGAAGTAGAGATATGCTGATGATATTTTGATAGGGATTACATTGAATCTGTATAAAAATTTTGGGAATATAGCCATTTTCACAAAGTTTGTTCTTCCTACCCAAAAGCTAGGAATATCTTTTCATTTTTTGAAATCCACTAACATTTGTTTTTTCAGAGTGTCATAATTTTCACTGTGTAGATATTTTTTGCTTCTTTTGTTAGATTAATGTATAGCTTTTTGGAGGGGAAGGTTACCATTGTGAAGGGTATTGTTTCTCTAATTTCTCCCTAAGTGAGTTTGTTTCTTGTGTAGAGGAATGCTATTGATTTTTGGGTGCTGACTTTGTATCCTGCTATGCCAATGAGTTTATTTATTAATTCTAGGAGTCTCTTGGTGGAGTTTTTTGGGTCTTCCATGTAAAGTATCATGCCATTTGTGACTAATGATTGTTTAACTTCTTCCTTTGCAATTCTTATTCCTTTTCTGTCTCTTTCTTGTTTAATGTCTCTGGCTAATATTTCTAGTACTATATTGAATAGGAGTAGGGATAATGAACATCCTTGTCTTGTACCTGATTTTAATGTAAAAACTGCAATTTTTCTCCATTTCGAATGATGTTGGCTATCTGTTTGTCTTAGATGGCTTTTACAAGATTGAGGTATAGACCATCTGTTCCAATTTTCTGTGAGGTTTTTATCATGAATGAATGTTGGACTTTGTCAAAAGCTTTTTCTGTAATTTTAAACATTTATTTATTTATTATCCATCTATCTGGTACAGCGTGTCACTACACAACTCAGACTTATAATGATCCTCCTGTCCCAGCCTCCGAGCACTGCAATTACAGGTGTTCATCACCACACCCCGTTTTTGTGGCCAGGATGGCACATCCAGGGCTCAGGGGTTGGCATGGCATGCGGCAGGGGAATCCAACCCAGATGCCTTAGTCATGCTTCTTTCATTGCTGAGACAAACACCTGACGTCCAAAATGAAGGCAGGAAAGATTTATTTAGCTCATAGTTACTGGAAGTTTCAGTCCATACTTGGCTGACTCCAAGGCAGAGGGGCACATGGCAGAGGGCAGCGGTTCATGGTGGGCAGCGCAGAGCAGAAGGGAGGAGGAGCAGCAATAATGGCCACGATGGCAACAGAGAGGCCATCTGTCTCCCTAATGCTGCATTCAAGCTCTCTGCCCCCAGACTACTTTCCCCAGCACTTGGGAAAGTGCTCACACACATAATCCCAGCCATACTCACACACATAATCCCAGTGAATCATGAGTTAATCTCACATTCTAGAAGCCCGTGCCCCATGACTGTATGAGGGCTTGGGGGTATAACTAGATACAAACTATAACACCAGGCCTTGTGCTTGCCAGGCAGATGCTTGGACTGCTGAGCTATCTCTCTAGACCTTTCTGGATCTATTAAAATGATTGTGTGGATTTTGTTTTTGGTTCTATTCATATGATGTATTATATTTATAGATTTGTGTATGTTGGACCATCTATGCATCCTTGAGATGATGAATCTTACCTGGTCATGGTGTATATTCTTCTCGATGATTTACTGCATTCTGTTTGCTAGTGTTTTATTGAGGATTTCTGCATCTGGGATGCCATGTTAACTTAGGTTTCAGTCTTTGAATTTTGTTTCCTGAATATTAATGGAATTAAAACTAAATTTTAAATAGTTTATCCAGCACTTTTCACTTTTTATGATAGAGGATCATGGCTATATGTAGTGAAAGGCATGAATATATAAGTGCTACTACCATTAAGAACTTTTTGTAACTCCTTCCCTTCAACAAAAGCACTGTCAGAAAAATCCCTTCTCTGTTAAATGTCCTTCGCCACTAGGGCTGGAGACGTGCCCGACATCTATTGAGGAAAATTACCTGGAGAGAGGAGACAAGAGCAGGCAGAGAGCTTCTGAAAACAAGGCATACCTGATACTTGTGAAGAAAGAGAAGGAATGAAGATTTGATACGAATTGTTGACTGAATTGTAGCTTATGGGAAATCTCAATTAGGTTGAGAGGAATCTTCAGAGCAATGATTCCTCCATGAGCCCTGCGTGGGGCAGTCATGGCCATTGCACTCACTTGCAGTGAGAGCACGGCCTTGGGCTCCCACCCACCCTTTTGGCCCTGAAGCTGTGCTGTTAGCTAGCTGACTCCTCATTATAGATTCTTTCTTCAGGAGCTCTGTGAACACTATCTCCATAGCTGCACTAAGCCCCTGCAAACCCGTAGGGCTTCTCTGTGGCTTTTGTGCTTTTTTTTCCTGAGAGAATATGGGAATGCTTCAGATTTAAGATGCACTGGATGATCTTCTCATTCTTTTCCGGTGACCTTACCCCTCACTGCATTGTTATCCCTATCTCTCTACCCCTCTAGTTAGTATAGAAGGAAAGGGGATCAATCATATGAGAAGCCTAGTTCTTCCTGCTCTGTTTGAGAGCTGAGAAAGAGAAGAAATGACCAGAGACAAGAACAGCAGAGGGAGAGGGTGGCAGTGAATGTAGCGAAAATAAATAATGAACTTAGTACTCATCATTATCCAGGGCAGAGTCTCCTTTGTGCCATTTCCTAAAGGCTGCTAGGAAAGAACTCACTGATGTGAGTTTTATGTAAAAGGAAGTAAAAAGCAAGGCTTTTTGCCTAACTAGAGAATTCCTGCAAGTAGATCTGGTACTTTGGCCTCAGTTTGAAACCAATCTGCCTGCAAGCAACTAGCATCTCAAACCCCAGCCTATCCTCAGACTCCCTTCATCACTTTTTCTGTAGCAGCTGTAGGATTTTGGGGGCTTTGTTTCGTACACACTGTCATCCCTGCCTGAAAGTCTTCAGACAGTTATCAGTGTATAGCAACCCAAGAGTAGGAACTGGAAGGTGTTTTCTTTTGTCTTATGCCATAAAACGTGTGAAGATGAATGTGCTGCTTAGTGTCATAGGTCAAATAGTGTAACAAGGTGATAAATATCAGTGCTGAGACCTACTCACTGGAGACTTGGAACTGCTCGCCATGGCCCAGGAAATCATTCTTGACACCAAATTCATTACTTATTTTTGCCACATTCATAAAATACAAAGCCTAGCTTCAGGGGCTGGGGAGAGGGCTCAGTGGAATAAGTGCTTCCCTGGCAAGTGTAAGGGCCTGAGTTCAATCTCCAGTTCTACCAAAAAAACAAAAAAAAACCCTAACTTCATTATGTACTGTAACCACTAGATACTTCTAATAATTTTCAGCTAAATTAATTCAGAAGCCTAAATTCTATTTTAATAACAGTGATTTAAAATTCTCCTTTAGAGTTTTGGTTTCAAATGTCAAATCCATTAAGTGAGTCATTTTAGATAGTTGTTTCTATTCATTACTAAATAATTGTCTTTAATTTATAACTCTTTGCTGAGTATTTTGTCCTAATTACTTGCCATGCAGTAGTGATTTTATGATCTAAACCATATTTCTCTAGTGCTTAGTCTTAATGTATTAAAGCTTTCCACTAATCATGTTCAATTTTTAAAATAAAGTGCTTCTCTTATGTTTTGAAGACCAAATTCTATATAGAAAATAACTTCAAAAGAAAAAGACCTTCACTACATCAATGAGATATAGTTTTGCTTATTGCATGCTAATATTTTATTTTCAGATGGTCATTAAAATTTTTCAGCTATCAAACTCATGTTCTGTTGGCTTCTCAACCATCTTTTCTATACCTTGAAGCTCATACTGATGGACTAGAGATTGATTATAGCGAATGAAATCGAGTTAGCTGTAAGTTTTTATGTTCTAATTTTTCCATGCTTTTAGTACTGCTACAGCAGGGCTTCAATTAAGTCTCTATCATGCCCATATTCTGAAAGAGGACATGGCGCACACACATGATTTTGAGAAATGGAGAAGTGACTCCTGAAGTCCCTGCAGGACTAGTGTATCTATGCCAACATACTCAGATAAGTAGCCATGACTTTGAATGAAATGAAAACTATATATTGGCTATGTTTTAAATGACAAATTGTGCCATCCTCAGCATATCAGACTGATCTGAGGCTGCTTACCTTTATATTATAATAAATATTTTCTGGTTATATAATTCTCAGGGGATAACATCATTCTTAAAATTGAAGCATTTACATTAGGACTATTATGGAACCTGAAAGTCTGCTCTCAGTCACTATAAATTAATAGGTATTTGCTACTGTTAATCAATATCTACTGTTATACTGACCTTGTATACAGCAGAGCAAAAGTGAAAAAGCTACCACATTCATCTCCCTGCTTCTTGGTTTTATTCTGTTATTTATTTCTATAACTCAGTAGAAAGTCAACCAATAGAGTAAATATGCTGTGATATGTCAGTCCCACAATAATAGCCTTTCTTGAGATTGTCCAAAGACAGCCATACACCCTTTGTTACTCTGTTTGCCATTAGGATTTCCCATGTTTGCTAATTTTACTGGCTTTCATGCCACCATATATAAAATATTTTATTGTTTCTAGTGATAAGGTTACCATAGATATAATTACTTTCAGGAATTATTTATGATCTCAGACACAGTTCTCTCTCAAGCAGTATGATATATGCACTAATAATTGAAACTATGTATAATAGATTATTATTATCATAAATATATAACTCTTAATGATAAAATAACTCAAAAACAGCATAATTTCTCAAAATAATTGCAGATTTGAATCTTTCTTCCACAGATTAAAATTTCTGGAATGTCACAGCCGATGTATAGACATTTTTATTTTCAATATCTATCAGGTAGTGCCTGATACACTGCGAGTGCTCTAGAAAGGTCTGTAAACTAATTAAATGTACAAGAGATAAGATACTTTTGCTACTAAATGCACTATAAGAGACTAGAATAAATTTTCATCAACATGGTAACATTGGTATTGAGCTAAGGAGGACCGTTGTGTCTGGAAAAGGGGCGGAGAAAAAGAAGAGTGTTTCAGGAGGGTCTCTGTCTTAGTGAATCAATGATAATCAGCAAGAGAAAGGGGTGAGCTGAAAACATCTGCTCTTGGGCTGAGGATATAGCTCCGTGGCATGCAGCCTGCCTGCAAGCTCAAAGTCTGAGTTTGATAGCAGTACAAAAATAATCTGAAATTTTCATTACTATACTCCACACACTTAGCCCAGCCTTCACACAGAGTAGATATCCACCACCTCTTGTTGATAGAGTGTAAGAATGAACACGTAGTGGGAGTACTTATGAGCAAATATCATACCTAGGTGATTCATGAAAAGCACGACAGGGAAATCCAAGATCAAGGGTCTGCATCTGGTGGAATTCTTGCTAGTGCAGATGCTGCAGTGATCTGAGGTGGCACAGAGAACCACATTGCAAGAAGGATAACCAGAAGAGAGAGTGATACTGTGTTCATCACAGACCCTTTCATCTTGAGATGAAAGTCATTAGTCAAGAGAACAGAGACTGCTTGGCCCATTCACCTCTGAGCCCATCTTGGTTTCATCTCCTACTATTTCACAATGTGAATTCAATTTCAATATGAGTTTTAATGTGAACAAACATTCAAGCCATGATAAGCTGCCATGACAGGTCTGTAAGTCTACATTAGAAGGAGAACAATGACTATAGTTATAAATATAGAGATATAGATTTATCGATCTATCTATTCATTCACCTACATCATATGTATTCAATTAAATACATGTTCATAATTCTGTCTGTCTGTCTGTCACCTATCTGTACCTTTGCACAGTGGCCTTCATACAGTGCTCTAAGGAGGGAGGCATCTACACATACATGTTAAAGTGTATGAATAGCTAGGTGCAGATTTTCCTATTTACATGTGTGTCAGAAGGAAGAAGACTAGGGGGTTTGTTTCGTTATTAGCATATAGTTGCAAACCATACATTAGCAGACAAATAGCTGAATTGATAATGACAATGTAAATATCTGTCAGAAAATATACCAATTATTTGCACTTAATTATGTTTTTAGGAATCCAAAAATAAAATGTAGTATTTATATTTAAATCTTTTGAATTTGTTCTTTAATATCTTTTCTAGTAAGACAGATCACAAATACATAAATACTTTAGCCATAAACTTAAAAGGAAACAAAGAATGAAGAGAAGGTGGGAATACTGACAGAGAAATGCAGTCGGAAACATCTTCAGCACATCTTGATGGAGGGAGAGAGAGCACTGAAGTTTTATCTAAGCAAAAGTTTTTAAGCAAATGCCTTGGGTCAGCATAGCAAAGATAATTAGCAGCAAACAAGTATGAAAAGGGTTTACTCTGCCACAGTCTCACTGCAGCTCTCCAAGTAACAAACTGTTGTGAAACTGAGCTGACTAAAGGAAAAGGACAAGTTCTCCAACATTTTAGGGGTTTTCCAGCTGCCTTTGGCAAAATGGAGTTTCACTTCTGCTGTCCCTGCTTTCCTGCCCTTTGCCTCTTGTTTCTGTGATACACAAACTTATGAGAGCTGTGAAAATGAAATGAAATGGAAAGATTGTGTATGACTGTAATTAATGGAGACACAGGGACAGGACATTGTAAGCTGAAGAAGTAGCTGAGTATGGCTTGGGTGAAGTGTAGGTTCTGACCACAGAATAATGAAAGGTCTACAGAATGAGGCTGAACACAATGAAGCAAACCTTAGCGAGGTAGGTGGTGGCATCTGAGGCCCTCCCATTGAGAGCCCCACCTGGGGCCTCACCTCACCCTAATTGCCTCCTAAAGGCTCCATACCCACGCCGAAGGCTAGGGTTTCTCCATTTGAATTTGGGTGAAAAATGTAGTATGGGCTATACCATGTATTGGCAACTCGTTCTTGGATAGATTTCCAACAACTGGATGATGATGGAAATTGTCCAGTGTGCGATGCCAGAGGGATGCCCGCAAATATTATAGTTCACATTAATGCCACCTATACATGAAAGTATGTTTCTTACATGCCTCTTATCATGATGAAATTGTTTATTCGTATCTTTGAATTATTTTTCTATTTGTTCTTTTGCTTATCTGATCAATGTGTAGTAGTTTAGGTTATATTGCAATGTATGTCACTATATCTTTGGATGCTGGAAATCATTTGATCTCATATATCCATTATCTTAATTTGTTTGCATTATTATTTTCCTCATATTGTTAAAATTACATAATACTGCATTTATTTATCATTATTTAAGTTTTATAGTTTTGGTTTAAAAAGTCTCCCTCTTTTTAAATTGAAAATTTAGTTTTGTACAAGTTGCATGGTATGAATTCAGTTGTATGGGTTTTAAGTAAGCAATTTTACTTCATCATCTAACAGGTAAACCAGTTTTCAAGCTGAATTGAAGCACCAAATTGTGATATGTTGGCCTCTGATATATTCTGGAGTTTATATCTAGATTTTCTATGTCTTTCCTCCTTGACTCTTTAAGTCTTTCTTCTGGTTCATGTACCCTCAGACAGCTTTACATTTCTTTTGATTTCAATGACTATATCATGTTTTAATAGATAAGGTTAGATAAACTTTTCACTTTTCCTGGGAAGTTTATTTGCCCATAAATAGTACAAGAATATTGAAATTCCATATCTATAAAATTGTTGTTGGAAATGTAATTGTACTAAATTTATGTACTGATCTTTAGATCACTGTAATTTAATGATATGCTTTATGTACTTTGCTTCATATATATATATATATATATGTTTTGATTCGTGTCTAGTTGCCTCCCCAAAGTCTCATGGGGAGCAGTTCTGAAGTTCGCGCTCAATTCATGATCCAGTGTTGGGATTATGGGTTTGAGCGCTGCTGGAATTATGGTGTGAGGGCTACACCCAGCCTGAGGCAGACAGCCTGAATGCAGCATAAGAGAGACAGACTTTCTCCCTCTTGCCATTGTTGCTGCTGCTCCTCCTCTTCCTTCTTGCTGTTTTTCTGCCTTCTGCTGCCATGAATTGCTGCCCTCTGTCACATGCCACTCTTCCTTGAAGCCAGCTGAATAAGGACTGAAACCTTCAGTTTTGTGTGTTGGGTATTTTTATTCCAGCAATGAGAGAAAAGAAACTAATATATAATAACAATATATTATACTATTATTTATTTCATCATATTGTTTTCTTTTTTGGAGGATTGATCAATTTCACCTTCTTTTTTTCTCTCTTGTTTAGTGGCAGAAAATTCCCAGCCATTTTCTGTATCTCATAATCTAGTTCTCTGCCTGTCTGATATATGAAAACAAGCCTCCAAATATTTCTTCCTCAAGATGTTCTATTTTTCACTTCTTTCTTTGTTCCTGTGAAGAATTTGCAGTATATTCATTTCCATTAACTCTGTCCTTCTCTCCTGAGTTTTTCTGAGACAAACCAGCATTTTACATTCAAAATTATTATTAGAATTTTCCTTGTAGTATTCCAAAAATGCTCCTCTTTCCCAATATTCTTTGTTCAGGCAGTGATAGTGCACATTTTCAGTACTCTTTAGGTACCCATGGAAAATTACAAAGCACTGTTTTTTTCCCTTTCTTATCATTTATTTTAAGAATTAATGGGTTGAACAGATAAAAAGATAAATCCAATCCTAACCTAAGTAGACATGACTTTATTTATAAATAGGGTTTTGTAGATATAATTAGTTAAGAATCTTCAGATTAAACAGTTCAGGATTTTGGATGAGTTCTAAATCAGTGAATGGCTTTCTCTGAATGGAAAGTAAAGAGGAAGAGGGGACACAGAGATACAAGTAAGAGGGCTGTTTGAAGGCAGATATCGGACTCCCAGAAACCTGAAGACACAAAGAAGGATTTCTCTCAGAATCTTAGCAGGCAGCATGACCCTGCCACCATTTTGATTTTGGATATTTGTCTTCTAGAACTGTGAGAGAGTAAGTAGGAGTGAATTCACTGTGGCAAAATTCATACATAGAAAATATACCTGTCTTGTCTATCCTCATTGATTTATGTGACTAGTTCTTTTGCAACTGTGTTACTCAGTGTACCATTTGCTGAATCATTGTATTTCCCCATAGATCTCTTTTTTTTTCCTGCAGTAAATTGCATCTTAGCTGCATATGAGACTATTGGGCTTGAATTTGTGAGATCATTAGGAGTTCTTTCTTTTTTCCCCATCTAGTGTGGTTTATCAGAAGTCTATTAATATCTTGATTCTTTGTTCTTAGATATGAAACCTTTTATTTCTCTTTTGAAGCTTTTATTTCTCTTTGGGTTTTGCTTTTCTAGCTCTATGTAGTCTTCTTATGGGGGCCAGATTTTGTAGTGCTTTGCCCTTTACTCCATTGCTCTTGTCCTGGTCCCAAGCTCTTGGAATGGCCCAAAGTGAGAACTTTGTAGCAGACCTTCCCATGGTGATCCAGCTTTGCAGAACTCAAGAGACACCACCAAGCCAGTATTTGTTAAGAAGTGTGGAAATGGAGATATTGCACAACTAGTGATCCTAGCCATTTAACAACCATGATTCTGAAGGCAGGTAGGAGTCCTCTTTCATTGACTGACTGATTGATTGATTGATTGATTGATTGATTTTGCATTTGGTACAGGGTCTCACTGCACCTTGGACTTGTAGTGATCTTCCTGTTATCAGCCTCCCCAGCACTGGGGCTACAGGTGTGCTCCACCACACCCAGTCTCAGTGGCTGGTGTAGGGTGCCAGAGTGCACACGGCATGTGGGGGTAGGGACCACACCTCAGTCCCTGCACTTGCTTAAGGAGCTGCTTAGCCTGAGGAGCTGTTTTGTTGGCCCTGTCCTCTTCCTTTTAAAATGGAGTTCCACTTATCAACACATATACTCTGTGCTAGAGCTACGACAATTCTTTTTATAGGCTTTTTTCCTCATATAATTTCTGTAATTTATCTTTTTATGATTGGAAGTTATTTTCTATTTAAAGTACTTTATATCTAGGAACCGTGGCATTATATTCCATTGGAAAATACTTCTAATCCATGGGAAAACTCTAAAGTCCAAAGTGTAGAGCCTTTCTTGCCCCTGCTTAATTTAGTTAATTTTAGGAACTGGTACTGATTTACAAAATTACTGACAATGTCAGTTTCTAGATCAGTTGGGCTGACAAAGCGTCCATTGAAATTGTCTGATTACCAGCTGTCTCAAGCCTCAAATATCTAAAAATTTGAGGTTAATCTGTGAATCATCAACTTCTTTTATGATAATTTCTTCTTTATTTTTATTTTTAAATAGTCAATGCTTTTTTCTGTTCAGAATATCAGCATAGCTGTTATTAAACAGCACTTTCTCAAATTTACTACTGATTTATTGCAACCTTTTCCTTGACCCCCATGAAAATTTTTTCCATCGAGCTTTGCTCCTTCACTATCATTTAGTGCTTCCATTCACATATATATTCCATGCTTCCACTTTCCATCTCTGTTCACCCTCTCCACACTTGTCATTATCTTCCAGTTTTCTTCACATTAATCTTCTTTCTTTATATTTTTCCAAAACTTCATTCACTCATATGCTCCTTTCCATGATTTTTTTTTTATTTTGAGATACATAAAATATTCAGATTGGTACAGAAAACACCTGTACCTATTTTAAGATGAAATAAATGCCAAGCCTTTAAATGTTTTATACTGCTAATATCTAAGAAGGTTCATGTGAGCTATTCTCCAGTAACAGTGCCAAATTTTCTACAGGTAAGAGCTGTGAGGATAATAATGACAGTGGGGCTCGATCCCCTGTGAGGCTGGCCACCCCTGCCTCTGAGACTTGCTGGGACAGTAATTGAGACTGGGTATAGTGGCACATGACTATAATCCCAGCCCTTGGGAGGTTAAAAACAGGAGGATCACTATGAGCCCAATCTGTGCAGTGAGACCCCTTAGACCCTATACTAAATTTTTAAAAAAGTAACAGTGATGACGCTATGAATTTCATATATGTAGAGCACCTTAAAACAATATCTGGCTAAATGTTTTAAAACATCAAATCATGTGTTTTCTTTGCTTTATAAACTTGCCACCAAATTATATATTCCTAGTATGATCCAAGTGGCAGAACAACCTCAACAGCCTATTGCAGATTGTTCTGCTGTCCGGGATCCTATTCAAGACTAGCAGGTTGCCTTTAGATCATTCAGTAATGAGGCAGAGTAATATACTCAACTGTGGATTCCGTGGATTCCATTGTCTACCAAATCGAATGGGTCCAAGTGTGCCTTCTATTGTTATCATGATATGTCAACTCCACTTGGCAAGGTACAGTTTTAGGTATCTCTGTGGATGATTGACATGGAGGCCAGCAAATGGAAGAGTGAAAGCCAGAATTCATTTGAATCAAATAGTGATTATAGGGGCTGGGGAGATAGCTCAGTGGAATAAGTGTTTGCCTGGCAAGCACAAGGTCCTGAGTTCAATCCCTGGTGCTGCAAAAAATAAACAAGAAAACAAACAGTGATTAAAATAAAAAGTACTCAACAATTCACTGCAATGTACTTTCAGAATATTGTATAAATGACAACAATTAATATTGATTTTTTAAAAAATTTAACTGATAATTTTGAAAAAATGTTAGGTTTTCATGTCAACATGGCAGAGAATGGGCATCTGAGATGAATACATACTTCTCAGAGGACGAAATTAAAGAAGCAAATAAATGCTCCACATCGCTAGCCATCCATGAAATGCAAATAAAAACAACACTGAGATACCATCTCACTCTAGAAAGAATGGCTATCATAAGGAAATCAACCAACAACAAGTGTTGGAGAGGTTGTGGGAAAAAGGGAACACTTCTCCACTGCCGGTGGGAATGTACACTGGTACAACCATTGTGGAGGTTAGTGTGGATACTTCTCAAAAGAGTAGGACTAGAAATCCCATTCAAGCCAGCTATCCCCCTATTGGGAATCTTCCCAGAGGATATAACTAAAAATGTTATATCGTAGTGATATATGTGTACCTATGTTTATAGCAGCACAATTGGTGATAGCAAAATCTTGGAAACAACCAAGATGTTCATCACATGAGGAATGGTTGAAAAAGATGTGGTATTTCTATATAATGGAGTATTACTCAGCCAGAAAGAATGACAAACTTGAAGCATTTATATTGAAGTGGATGGCACTTGAAAATATACTCGTAAGTGAAATAAACCAGACACACATATGCAAATATCATATAGTCTCCCTAGTTAAGAAATCAAAAGAAGAAATATAAATAGAAATGTACAACAACAACTAAAGACAATTGAGTCAAATAGTTAGAGCAAACTGAATGGCATATGCTGCAGGGTACTAAGCAGTTTTTCTTCTGGATGGTTAACAACCTAAGTTCACAGATCAAAATTGGAGAAACAGAAGAGCCACAAGGCCAGCTAACATTTTGGCCCTAGCCTTTCGAGGTTAGCAAAGACTCAGGGCATAAGAGAACCTGTACTGTAACATCATGAAACTCAGTTGTGCCCCAAATTTTCTGATCAAGGAGATTATGGAGACACAGAGGAAAGAGACTGATGATGTATAGTGTGCCTGGGGAGAGTCACATGGAGAGAAAACTTTCTCTCAGGCTGTCATAAAGAGCAAACTGGTCAAGCATTGGCCATGACTCATCCACATGGATGACACAGACAAAGGATCTGCAGAGTAAGGCACAGGATTACAAGGTAAACCCTGAGGGGACTTCACTAACCTCATCAAAAACAAAAGCTACATCTTTTGATATATAGGTCTTGATCTATCTTGGTCTTAACCATCCAGCAGAAAAGTATAAAAATGAGGTATATAACACGGGGCCATAATAATAAGTTGAGCTGTAAATGGCAATAGTCAACAACTTCTTCAGATAACTCACTATTATTGTGGAATGCTGGACAGTGTTGGATTGTGTCGCCAAGTTCAGGCACCTATATCGGTTTAATGAAAATGGAGTGCCCATCTTTGACAAGTATAGACAAGAAAAAGGGGTATGCAAAGGAAGAATCATGATGTGTGTGTATAAAGAATACAGTTAGGATAAATATGCTGTGCTTCTGCAAAATTCTATGAGAAGCAAGATTTGCACTAATAGTGGTTGGACAAGATACTATGTTGGCTTCTAGTACTATGGACAGACACTGGGAAATAACAAGGTAGAGGGTGTTAATTGTTGAATCTGTGATATAAATCAGCTGTAGAGAAATAAGATAGGTATATAGCTGCACTCTTTTCATTCACTGATTAGAGACATCTGCTATAATAATGCCTGTAAGTATAATATCAAGTATAAAACATTACAAAAACATTTTGCAATGTATTGATTTGTTGAATCTACCCTGTTAATTTGTGTTGAAACTGTCTCATTGCTATTTGTTCTTCAATAAAAATAATACATGTGAAGTTAATGCAGAATATGAAATCCTTTATATATGTATGTTATAAATGTGCAGGCATAGAAAGCTATCAAGAAAGTTATGGACCAAATTCTCATATTTAACTCTTCGGAGGTGAATGGTTGGAGATGTATAAGGGTAGAAACACATGACTGAGGTTTCTCTGTCTTCGCTGTCTGTGAAGGTTACTTACGATATTCATGTTTCCTTCTTTATGATATTAATTTTTAACCAAGAGAATTTGGATGATAAATTGACTTGTAAAATTAAAAAAAAAAAAAAGATAAAACAGGTTTTGTAAAAGAAGAAAAAAAAAAAAACATGGCAGAGAAGCAGAAATAAAAGGTGAGGGGGGAAAAAAGGTGAGGGGAGCCTTTATTAATTCTGAAGACACACAGAGAGGATGGATGTGCAGGGTGGTGGGCGGATCCTCTGTCCTGAGACAGGGAGGCCGAGACTTCATGGGCTTTTGCTGGGGGCGGAGTTTGAGGGGCAGTGACATACACGGAGCTGACAGGAGGCTCGCTCCTGTGCCTGGAAAGGTAAGAGGAAATTGTTCCAGGACTGGGGTAGGGGTGGAGGGAGAAGTGAAGATCAGGATGAGCTGCTGGTTGCGGAGTCAGCCGTGTTGGATCAGGACCATGAAAAGTTAGCAGTCTGTACTCGGGCTGTAACCTATCAAAAAACTTTAATAAAATTTTTCGTGAGAAGAATGCTTTTCCTTTTGTGACAGGAGGCTTCACCAACTCCGGGGCATATTCTGTTGCTATGGATACGTCTTTCCACAAACTT
Source organism: Ctenomys sociabilis (assembly GCA_004027165.1). Lineage (NCBI taxonomy): Eukaryota > Metazoa > Chordata > Mammalia > Rodentia > Ctenomyidae > Ctenomys > Ctenomys sociabilis. The sequence goes on along the minus strand of PVKA01015447.1, from coordinate 23,958 downwards.
CTTAAACATTTACTCAAAGATGTGATCTGGATGCTTTTCTAGGAAACAGCACACGGTTGCTTGCTTGTTTGTTTTAGTGTACTGAGTTTACTTAGATTGCTTTTTCATTACATTTAAAATTTTACCAGGAAATAATTTTGTTGAATTAGAGATTTTTTTTTCTTTTGAAAGGAAAGAAAAAGAAATTAAGTAACTGAAGTCCCCCTGCTGAGTAGCATATAAAAATGAATAAATGCTGGTTTACCACATGATTGGTTTTTGTCTCAGTGCCTTTCAATCTAGCTTGTTCAGAGCATGTGGAAGAGGAAGCATCTCTCCTATTGGGAAGGATGTCATAACTGTCAGGACATAAACAGCTTATAATCCTCATTTAGTATATGTTCTTCCAAACTCAAAAATACTTCTGACAGTAGAGGATTACTTTATTGACTTTTTGAATGGATTATTTCAATAGTTAGAGATTATTTCTTAACATGGTCTTTTAATTTTTCACTCTTTATAATGGGTAACTGGAACATTTGAACTTTGAAGGACTAAACTCCTAGAAGAAAGAGATGAACACAACTACCAGTGAATAGCCCTATGTGACTGGAGCCAAACATTAGAAAAAATCCACTTTAAAAAATTGACAGTAGAAGAATGAAAATTAGAAGAAGAGCAAGTATATTTGAAGCCTAAATATGCATTGAATCTTACCAACTAAAGAACAGAAATTAATATTGTGTTATAGATCACATCGGTACCTATTTAAACACCTATTTGATCTCTACTAGTAACCGTATATCTAAACTTGTCCAATCACTTCACATCATGGCAATACACTTTTTATCTACTTTCATAAAATAGAAGTTGAAGCACAGAAATTCTTACTGAAAAGTTCCCAGCTTTGCATGGCTAGAGAGCAGGAGACATGGGAATGAGAAGGAGAGAGACAGCCTGGTTCCAGGCTCTATTCTCCTCCACCAAATAGGCTTAAACATCATTTGGTGTGTCATGTAAAGAAAAATAGATGTTTCACCACAGATATTAACTGAAAATTTATGAGAATATGTTTTAATTGAGAATTTTCCTTCATCATTGGCAATAACACTTGGAGTGGAAATTCCTGGGTACAGTAAAATAGTAATGTAGTCAGAAGCTGGATACCTTCAGGGGTCTGTCCTAAGTAGGAATTATACCATGTTCTTTCAAAACAAGTAGAAAGCCAGTCTAATGTTTAGTACTGTATTTTTCCTATGCAGATTGTCAGAGAACATTGAAGAGTGGCAAGTGCAGATAGATGAGCACAAATAGCTTGTTTTTATTGTCAGTTAAATGACATTTAACTCTGAGATCTCAGTTAACATTTTATCTCTAGGTTCTTGATTTTATGTACAAATATAGTAGACGGCTGTGTTTCTCTGATAATTTATATAATGCAAATCATCTGTTCTTGCACATTGTCTAACGTTTATGTGAAATTTTACTGTGCCTTTCATACAGTGGCTATTCAGGGATTAGACTTAAAACCATAAAGCTATTAGCAACAAAGGACAAAGAACATGGCAAGGAGATCACCTGGAAGCACTATTTCTCCCTTCCATTGCTTTTACTGGAATTATGAAGAATAAGAATTTAAAAAAACCACAGATATCTTCTGTCATTTCCTATTGAAACTCAATTGTGAAATAAAAATATACCTCCTTCCTCAGCATCTTAATTTATGAAGTATATAAAATAGAGCTACTACATGATTTCTGAAGTTACTTATTGTTTTAAATTGACAAAATACCAAGATTAGGTTAATCTCAATGATTTTAATGTTACATGCAATATAAAATATTTCTGAATTTGAGGCATGCAATAAAAACATTTATACAAATAAATATTAAAATAAATCAAAATATCTAACCTGACCTCTCTTCCCATTCACTTGAAATAAAATTCCTTTCCTTAGGACAAGGAGGTCTTTTGTGCTAGGGTCTCATGTCTCTGAAATATAATTTCTTTCTTAGAGATAAAAAAAAACAAGAAAAATTCTTTATTGCTTAGCTTTTTTGAGGACCTGGTTGAGTCTCTAGCATTGCCAAACAAACAAAGCAACATCATAGATCACCTCTCCTTTCCCATCTTAACTTTCTTCCTGGGTGATTTTATCCAGTCCTGAACAATATAGCACCTAAAAATTGCTAATTTCCAAATTTATATTTCTGCGTCTGATTTCCCTCCACAACTGCACCTTGACCCACTGAGTCTCACAGGCATTCGTGCCAGGCTTACTAGCCTAACTCTGATCTGCCTCTTCTCTCTTATCCCGCTTTCCCGGGCCTCCCCATCCTCCTGCCTCTTTGGCTGCGCTCTGCACTAGCACTAGGCCAAGCCTCCCTGGAGGAGTCATCCTTTGTTCTTCCCATGCTCTCGGTCCTTGCTGCAGATCTTGATTCTGCCGTGACACTGAGACTGTCTTCATCACATTCACCACCATCACTCGCTTGGACTGTTACAAAAGCAGATTTTTCTTCTCTTATGCTTGACTGCCTGAAGCTTACCTTTGAAAGCTTGAGTCATGTTGTGTGGATTCCTACTTAAAACCTCCTAAAGGCTTCAAAGTATAGTGTAAAAAGAAATCTGTTACATATTGTGCTTCATACTCACCTGTGAACCAGCTTGGATCAGTTCACTCTCCGCTCACTGTGGCCTGGTGTGGAATCTTTTGTTCCACACCAGAGCACCCAGAGTGTTTCTTCTTTGAGACCTGAGACTTGAGCAATTCCTATTTCCTTCGCCAGAAATGTGCTCACATTGGCTTTTCACCATTGGATCCCTCTCATCATTTAGACTTCTAGTTTCTAGTTTGTGGCCATTTTCTGACAACGCTTGATAACATTCAGCTGTTTTCTAACTTCTTGTTAATCTGAGCCTTCTCCTGGATTCATAGGTGCATGTCTGACTCCAAGTTTTTCTTTCTCTATAAAGATACCAGTCATTGGATTAGGAGCTAATCCTAATCTAGAATAACCTCCTTTTAACTACTTATAAGTGTAGTACATTTTTTTACAAATAAGTTCATATTGTGAAGGGCCACAGAATAAGATGTCAGTGTATGAATTTGAAGGGGATGTGACTATTCATGGGAAACAAGCAAAATTCCTCTTAAAGAGACTGTGGGGTTCATGATTTAAGAAAATGAGCCAACTGTAGTTGTATAAATCTGTTAGTGATATTGAAGATATATTTATTAAACCATGTGTAATCTATAAATTCCTCTCTCTCTCTCTCTCTCTCTCTCTCTCTCTCTCTCTCTCTCTCTCTTTTGTATTTTAGTAAGGCTCTACAGGGTCTCATTGGTCAGATCAGATTTCTAGTGATCTGCCTGTGGTCAGCCTCCCAAGAGCTGGGATTACAGGCCCATGTCACCACACCTGGTCTCAATCGCTATCTCAGTTTGCCCCGGGGAGGGACTGGCACTGCATGCCTGGGATTGAACCCTAGATGCTGGGTCTTCCTAAACAGGTGCCTTAATCTGCTGAGCTATTTAGCCAGCCCTTATAAATTCATCTCTTACAGTATAAATATACTAAAAGGAACTCTATGTTCAGTGGCAGTTGAACATGATTTTGTTCTGCTTGCTTTCTTTCTTTCTTTCTTTCTTTCTTTCTTTCTTTCTTTCTTTCTTTTTCTTTCTTTCTTTCTTTCTGTATTTTAGGGGAAGGTTTACAGGGTGTTCAGGGTCTCACCACTGGATTAGACTCATAGTGATCTACCCATTTACAGCTTCCTGACAGCTGGGATTGCAGGTGCATGCCACCACCCCACCCCCAACAGAATTGCCCTCTCAGAGCACCCCGGGGGTGGGGCTGACACCACAGGCCTGGAGATCGAACCCCTGGCCCCTGAGCCTGCTTGCAGGCACTTTAATCTGCTAAGCTATCTGGCTGGTCCTATTGTGCTCTTTAGAACAAAAAAATGGGTGGATAAAATAATAAAATCAGACCTACTGTTATGACAAGTCAGGAAGAAAAAAGGTAAGAATTAATTACGGCAGAGAGTCTTCTACATCCTGCGGCCTATACTCAGATGAGTGTAGTAATCCGCATGAACATGCTCAGCTCCAGCCACTAGTGGTGGCTGTCATTCAGCAAAGCAACCAAAATCTCTTCCAATTGCAATAGAAAGTGGAAGAAAAAGGAAATATCAGACTCATCCACTGTGTGTTGCTGAATACTGGATATTAATGTTTAGGAATAGTAATGTATTTAGAAGACAGAGAGGCTAACACAACAGGAGAAAATTAGGACCTATGGATAAATAGGTGAGGCAGGGTGGGATCCAAGTAGCAGCTAAATATGTACAAGATCGCCTTCCTGACTGTACCTCTTCTCTAAGAATTCTCTAAGAACATATCACTTAGTTTGGTCCTATAATTTTTCTTTCTAATAACACCATCTTTCAATAAATGGAATTTATAAATCTCTGATTGCTTTCAATCAGAGATTGAATGGATAGAGAAGAAAGGAAAATGTATCTTCAATTTTATCCTGTGACTTATCTAGGAATATTTTAAATAATACTTTATTTAGTATTCCTTTGCCAGAACAGAGCAACAATGTCCTGAGTAACTCTAAAATCTTTGTGGTTTAATGTAAGAAGCATTTATCCATTAAATTATATAAAATGTGAGTCCACGTGCAGCTAAGCAATGATTTAGCCCTGATCTGATGGAGTCCCCATGCTCTGCATCCTATAGTTTCTTAGCTTGTTCTATTTCAGTTGGGGAAAAGGAGAATGAACAGATCGGTAATCACAAACCTGTCACAGATCAAGTCTTAAAACAATCAGGTCTTGCAGTGCTAAATCACCACCTTGTTCACCTTCTGGGACCAGCACTTGGTCACAAGACCCACTTCATTGCTTTCAATCTGAAGTCTTTTGTTGTAGCCAAACAAAAAAGCAATTCAGTAGCCCTATGGAAGAGCACATGCCACAGCAGTACTGGATTTGTCTTCATAAGAGTTGATAAGAGATGCTGGACAGGTATCTTATAGATAGAGAAATGTGCTGAAATGTGGATGTGGAAGGTCCCTGCCACACGCACAGCTAACCTACCAAGCGTTTTCAGGGCCTTCAAAAATATTTCTGTAATATGCAAACATAATGGAACATCTGAAAGTAAAACATCTTTCATTGCTTAAATTCATGCTCTTTCTTCTACAAATATTACAAATTTTCTGGGGAATGATGGATAATACAGGCTTCTAGTTACTTCAAAGTTCTGTTCCTTAATTGACCTAATTAGTAAAATGATGTTACCCTAAGCCATATTAAGATAATGAAACCCTAGAAGGTGCCAATGGTGTGCATTTGTGCTAATAAAGTTTACCAACATTTCTCTTTTTCATAAACCTTGGAATAACTAATATGTGATGTTTGGGCACAAATAACTTTTTTAATATCACTGAGTTTGTATCAGTCCATATCAGTAGAAAATAATAGGAGCGTGATGATCTGTCTGAATGATGCCTTAAGAAATGGAAAGGGCAGAAATGCCTGTTATTATTCCTTGAAGAGCAACAGTAATACTTGGCTCCTAAAAGACAGGAGTGTTGCAGAGTTCTCAGTGATGGGAACACGCACATGCAGGGACACATTGCCACACATACCCTCGGGATACAGACTCTGTTCCACTCTGACCGTAGCCACTTACCAATAGAAAAATCATGTGATGGAAAGTCCTAACCACTTTTTCCTTGGGAGGTGTCATGTCCCTCTGAAGTACTGCTGGAGAAATTACAGTGCCATAATGAGACTCATAATTCATGTCAGCCCCAAGCCTTTTCATTCATTTATAAATGTTTAAAAGCCCCATGATTCATAATGCCAGGAGCTGAGTTCCTTTTAGATCCATCGTGCACCCATTAAAACCTATCATGCCTGCATCTTGCCAAGAAACAAACCTTGAAGTAATGTACCATAAAGTTTCCTTGATCTGTTACTATCCAAAAATTTTCTAGGTATTGAGTTAGTGTAAAATAGTCATTTTTCTCACAAAGAATATTATATATTGAAATAAAATCAAGAAAGGAAGGGATGATATCAAGACCATCAAAGATGTCCCTTTAGAGACATTACTACTAAAACAATATACTTTCATTGTGAGAATTTTTATATCCACAGAAAAGGACAAATATTATACTCAAATTGACATAAAATTAGGGTGAAACTAGCACTTAACTGAAAAACTTAGAATAAGAAGTTTTACAGGTAAATATCATTTTGGCAATTTTCTACCATCCTAATATATAATTATGTGGACAATGCACTTCCCTTTTTAAAACCCTCTCAGCATTTCACTTTCCTAGTTAGTTTAAAAGATTAAACATTATTGAATTAAACAAAGTTATCGAAGCAGTTTCTAAAAATCATGCAAGTTATATAACATAAAACATATTGTCAAGTTGGAACAAGCACCTCCACTTGTGACAGCTGTCTCTACAGCTGTTTTATACTGCACAATTCTCTTTAAGGTCACTTTGCTGTTCTACTGGAACATTTTGTTGTCACTAAATCCCATTGTGAAAGAGCAGAGAGGCAATGTAAAATGTTCTTTTAATCCAGTTCTGTTGAATAAAATTCATTTTGTGAATGAATGAACCACCATTTTATGAATAAGATTCACCTATAGTTTGAAAGTTCTACTGAAGACTGTAGCCTGTTCCAGTTCTGAGCTGGTTTGGATGTGAGCAAGAAGTTACCAGCAGCTGGATGCTCCTTGAAACAGTGCTTATAATTAGGTTTTCACCCTGATCTGCAATCTCGTTATCAAATGATGACATTTTAGGTTTTTGCTACTTGTCTTTCTTCTGCCTGATTCGAGTAAAAGAAAATCTGCTTTCTCTTCTTCAATCTTAATCCTTTTTGCTGCTCCTAATCTTGGCTTCGTACTTGAAGGCCCTGCTGTCCCTAATTTTCTTTATGGTATGAATACATGTGTCAGACCACCACAGCTCCAAAATGGGAGCTTTCTGCTGGTAGATATTTTCTACTAAAGTACATTTCTCTTGGGAGGCCAGTGTTGGTTCTTAACTGGACTCTAAACCAAAACATTGAAGTGATGGTGGTTAGGCTAATTTTCACTGAGATTATAGCCTGTGGGTGGTTCTCAAATGGTCTATGTTTGGCTACTAAGCATAGAGACATAATTTTGTGAACTTTGTGTTTTTATGCTTTACCAGACATAAACTGATTTTTTTAAGTTGTGTTATGTGTTTGGAATGCAGGAAATAAAAGGGTAAAGCTGAGAAGAATAATCTGGCTTCACCATGCTTCGGGAGAAAACACTGGAGAACAGAAAATAGGAAATGCAGAGATGCCAAAGAAAAGAGCCAAATTAGAAGTTTGTTCCAGAATCCCTAATTTATTGCTGGTCAATTCTTAAAAACAAAAAAATCCGACCAAATAATGAAGAACATGTGAAAAATCTAACACAAAACCTATAAATCAGCAACTGGGGAAATAGATGGCATTTCTGGTCAGCGTACATCCTTCAGTCTAATTTTAACTTGATTTTTTTCCAGTCCCCATATATACATATATTGCTTATTCTTTGATACAAGGGTTCACTGTACATCTTGGACTCATGCTGATCCTCCTGTCTCAGTCTCCCCAGTGCTAGGATTACAGGCATGCACCACCACGCCCAGTTTCGGTGACCGGCACAGCGACCACACATGCGGTACCAGGGATCAAACCTAGGTCTAGCACTAGCCAGGCAGGTGCTCAGACCACCAAGCTGTCTCCTTGGCCTTCATTTACTTTTAAGCTGAGTCTTGATTCTTTCATCGAAAATCTGTTATCATAGTTCATCAGTTTATTTCAACAGATAAATATTGCATGATTGCTATATTGAGTGTTTGAAGGTTGTGATAGTCCAAGAAATTGTATTTTACTGCATTAAATCATTTATTTCCCTCAACATTTTCTTGATACAAATATTACCACTATTCTCAGTTTACAAATCTGAGGTACAATGAGCTTAAGGAATACGTCAGGGTCTACACGTCTATATTCATCCATCCCCTAGGATAGAAACCCAGCCAATCAGTCACCAAAGTCCACACTCAGCTATCCACCTGTTTGCACACCGCACATATACATGTTACAAAGTAGTTGCAACACTTCTAATACTAAATGTTAGTGGCTTACTTTATTTAGCATGGCGCTGCATAGTTCTATTCATCTTCCTAAAATGACATGATTTCATTCTTCATTATGGCTGAGCAATATTCCACCACATTTTCTATGTCCATTCCTCTCTCGATCGCCATCTAAGCCTGTTGTAAATTGTGCTGCCAGACTCAAAAAAATCAGTATTGCATGCAATACTGAATATATTCATATATGAGAAACCTAAAGAATACACACACAAAGAAAAAAGATAGGGAACCAGGAGGTTAATTATGAAGATGGCAAAGGTGACATACAGGAGGGAGAAGGAAAAGAGAGGGATAATAAAAATGAAATAGACCGAGATGTGTTAAGTGACGAAAGTCAAGCCTAACTTCATGTAATATTAACACACACTATGAAACTTTTTTTTTTTTACTATGAAACTTTTTAAACACCAATGGTAAACAGTACGTGGCCCATGCACATATGCAAATGTCCACTTATAAATACTCAAAACACAGCTGCTTTGCTTGCAGAACTTTGGCAACTCTAGCAAACAAGGCCAATTTGCATTTCACATGTCATGGTAATTTTCATTCATTTTACTCTTCCAGTCAGCTCCCTCACTTGTTTTAATAGGAAGTGATAAATCCGTCATACTATTTAGCACTTTTTAAAAAAGTGTTCCACAGAACATCTGTCTCTTATCCAAATACTCAGATTCTAGGCTTCTACCCGAAACCTTTTGCAATGAAATGCAGGATGAAGCCTGGCACGGGCGCTCCCGGGTCTCTGTGCTGCGTCTAATGCTTCTAGAGTGTGCCTTGGAAGCTGCAGAGCTCCCTGGCCAGCTTTCAACTTATTGCTTCTGCCTGCTCCAATTTAGGCCTAATTAGATAGAATACATTAACTTTCCTCTCTCTAATCCTCATTATATAAGAAATACAGCCTCTTTTAAGTGGCCTTCAAGTAGTTCTTATAGCCGTGACCTCTCCTACGCAGACCACAAATAGAAATAAAGAAAACTTCCAAACTTACACACATCCACGATTATTTTATCCCTAGTAAATGAAAATATTTCCCCCACTGCCTCAGTAAACACATTGGTTATAGTTCCCACTTGCAAGCACTTTCTAAAATGCTTAATTTCCCTTCAATCAATTCTTGCTAAACTCTGATTAATTTTTTATAGCTTCTTTTCTTCATTTCTCTCAACTCAAGAAAGCTTGATTTCTGCACTTTTCTCAAATTTAGATATCACTCTTAGTAATTAAAAGAAAATTTAATATTTTCTGAAACATTTAGAAGTACTTTGACCAGGATAGTTTACTAATCAATTTATTTCCTCCTATTTTAGATTATACTACTAAATAATTTCATTCTTGTTCCACCATGGTTAAAGCTTATTCTGATACTCGCAGACATAATGACCAAGAGCACTGGACCAGAATCAGCTCAAGTTTCTAAAATCAAGATTATCTACACATAATTCCACAGGCATGTGTGTGACATAATGGATGCTAGAACACCCAGCTAACACCGCAGGCTCTACTCACGCAGAAGTTACAACTAGAAATACGAAAAATAAACTACAAGGACATGAGAAACAAGGAGAGACCGTTGTAAATTACGAAGAGTCACAGAGAGGAGCAGAGCCGACATCCTGACAGTACCCATAGTCAACTTTGTGAGTGGCTGGTGGTCAACCTCTGAATATGACAAAGCTGAAAATCAGAGCTGAGCAAGGACCACAAGCCTCACAATCGCTTTGAAAGAACAGTGCAAGAATATTTTTTAAAAGATTTTTTATTATTCTTTTTCCAAATTGAATTAATCCATGCAGTTATACATCCATTTTTCAAAGCTAATGCTAAATTCATATTTCAATATATGTCACATTTCTCATATTAAGGAAGTCTCATGTTTTCAACTGAATAAAATATTGTGATTACAAATATTGATTAATATAGGGTGACCATTGTTAAACACTCTCAGAACTGTCTTAGAAATTTTGAAAAACAAAATTTAAAAAGAAAAGGGGGCCGGAAATGGCTCAGTAGAATAAGTGCTTCGCTGGCAACTGCAAGGTCCTGAGTTTCATCCCTGGTTCCACCAAACAAAAGAAAGAAATTTTGAAACTTGGATAATGAGATTCACCAATAGTGTGCTTCAAGAGATTTTTTTTTTTTTTTTTTGGCTTATTCCACTGAGCCATCTCCCTGGCCCCAAGAGATTTGTTTGTTTGTTTGTTTTTTTGAGAATAGAAAAGAGTTCTTCTTTTCGAGGCTTTTCCTTTTATACTAGTGATAAATATGAAGTGATTCCAACAGCATATATTTAATGTTAACACTTTACATTAGAACCTAGTAGACTGTGACATAGTCAGTTACCAATTTGCATTTCATCTCCTGTGCCTGAATATCAAGTTACATCTAGTACTTAACAATATTGTTACAGTGAGGCACTATGAACTTCACTTTGTAAATAAAGGAGTGATCTGAGTTGAGGAAATATAAAGATGTGCATTCGTTATACTTCACAATGCTGGAATTAATGACTGCCATTAAAAATATTTACTAAGAGAAAGTTCAAATGTGTAAAATTACAAAAAATAGGGGCTTTGCACTGGATAAACTAAACTTTAAATCTGATAAGAGACCACTGTAATTCTACACAAAGAAATTGGACAACCTAGAAGAAATGGATAAATTCCTAGACATATAAAATCTATGAAGATTGAATTCTGAAAACTTGAAATCTGTACAGACTAATAATAACAAAAATAATAGAATGAGATGTCTCCTGTCAAAGAAAAGTTCTTGCTAATTTTTTTTTTTTTTTTTTTTTTTTTTTGCATTTTAGGGAAGAGTCTACAGGGTGTTCAGGTTCTAGGTACTAGATCGGACTCACAGAGATCCACCTGCTTACAGCCTCCTAAGAGCTGGGATTACAGGCTTGCACCACCAGGCCCAGTCTCAGTTGCTGGCTCAGCATGCTCCAGGGGCAGGGCCAGTACCACAGGCCCAGGAACTGAACCCCCTGGGTCCTGCGCCCACTTGTAGGAACTTTAATCCTCTGAGCTATTTGGCTGGCCCTTCCCTGCTCAATTTGGTCAAGAATTAAATAACAATTAGGACCAATTTGACTCAAACTTTTCTAAAGCATTGAAGAAAAGAGTATTTTCAAACTTATTTTGTAAAGTGACCATTAACCTGATACAAAATATAGAAAAGGATAATACCAAAAAGTTCCTCGAGGCCTGCATCCATGATAAACATAGATGCGAGCATCCTCACAAGACGCTGAGGAAAATTAACTAGTAAGATTGTACATTATAATCAAGTGAGATTTATCTCAAATTTATAAACTAACCACATCTGGTTATTTTAATAGATGCAGAAAAATTTGACAAAATACAAACATTCTTAAGATTAAAATCTCTATAAATTAAGCACAGGAAGAATAAACTTTAATATGGTGGCCATATATGACAGTCCCATAGGTAATATCATACGTGATCAAGGAAAGTTCAGCTATTCTTCTGAGACCTTGAAGAAGATGAACACGTCCACTGGCACCACTTCTGTTCACCATGGAATGCCACAAGTCCTCACCAGTGTACCCAGGCAAGGGAAAGACGTTAAAGTCACCTAAATTAGACAGCACAGGGCAAGTAGTCCCTGACTGCAAATAACATGATTTAGTAACAGAAACTATTTTATTTTATTTTATTTTATTGAGAGACAAGTAACAAGACAGTTTCAAAGATGATTAATAGGACAATTTCAATAATTAATACTTTTTACATTGCTATCTTCCTAGTTGGTTATCCATAGTACAGGAAGCAGACAGGATATCCTGCCCAAACACTATTAGTGCAAACCTTTCTACTCATAGAATAAAGCAAAAGTAGCTGCATATCTGTCCTAACTATTCTGTGTATACAAATATAAAATGGAAAAAAAATATTAAATGGTCCTTCCTTTGTATCCCCTTTTTTTGTTTAGTCCTGTCAGAGATGAGTATTCTATTGGCATTCGCTTATTATAGGTGCTTGAATTCAGCAAAACAATCCAACACAGTCCAGCAGTCCACAAAAGTAGGGGGCTATCCACAGAAGTTGTTGACTAGAGCCTTTTACACCTCAGCATATTAATATGGCTATATTTTCATACTTTTCTGCTGCATGGTTAAGACCAAGATAAGCAAGACCTATATAACAAGAAATGTAACTTTTATATCAGTCTGCACTTTGTAGATATTTTGTCAGTGTCAGCCATGTGGATGAATCACAGCCATTGCTTGACCAGTTTGTTCTCTGTGAAAGCCTGAGAGAAAGTTTTCTCTCCATGTGACTCTCCCTAGGCACACTAAGATCATCAGTCACATTCCTCTGTAGCTCCATACTGTCTCACAAGTAAAAGGGTTTTTATTTTTTATTTTATTTTTTATGGGTAATAAATTTTTAAAAAGATGCAAGAAAAAATGTTACAGGACTGTCCTGCTACAATGGTGTATATGGTTAGATTTCTAAATTTCTGTGTGAAAATATGTGCATATTCTTATTTTTTAAAATCTTTTTTTCCCCCATATTCTGTAAGGATGTAAAGTTCAATATATCAATACTTGGTGGAAAATACCTGTTCCACGTGATGCCCAAATGTTTGATATTTAGACAGATAGCTAGGGTAAACCAAATTGCATATGTTGCAGGGTAATAATCAGCTTCTCTTCTGGAGGGTTAACAGTCTAAGTTCACAGATAAAAAATTGGAGAAAAGGAAGGGCTGCAAGGTCAGCTAACATTTTGGCCCTAGCCTATCAAGGTCACTGAAGACTCAGGACATAGGAGAACCTGAACTGTTCATGGAACTCAGTTATGCCCCAAATTTTCTTATCAGAAACAAATTTTAAAGAATCAAACAAAAAGAACTGTTATGACTAAAAAATTAATTCAGTGAAGTTTCATTACACCATATCAACTTACAAAAATAAGTAGAATTTCTATGCACCAATAGTGGAATATCTGAAAAGAAATCAGAAGAACAATCTTATGAATAATAACTAAAAAATTAAAATACCTCAAAGTAAATAAATAAAAAAGATGAAATATTTATGTACTTAAGATTATAAAATGCAAGAGAAAAAAAAAGATTTCCAATGTTTATAGATTAGAAAAACTAATATTAGCAAAATATATATACTGGGCTGGAGAGATAGCTTGGCGATCTAAGTGCCTGCCTGGCAATCACAAGGAATCCCAGTTGAATCCCCAATACCACGTACCGTGGCAGCCATGCAAGCCACCCGGACCAGGTGTGGTGGTGTACACCTGTCGTCCCTGCACTCAGGAGGCTGACACAGGAGGATCACTATGAGCCTGAGCTGTGTACTAAATATACTAAATATAAATATATACTAAATATAAATATAAATATATATATATATATATATCCCAAAGTAATTTACATAACCCTTAATCTCTATTAAACTTCTAATAACATATTTACAGAAACAGAAAAATCCTGAACTTCTAAACAGCTTAAAAACATTAATAGCCAATATATTTCTTTTTTTTTTAATGTAACTCCTTCTTTTTAAAATTTATTTTATATTTTATTGAAGTACAAATATCAATCAGACAGTTTCAAGACACCTTAACAATACAGATTCAATAAATTAATACATTGCAAACTGTTTTCATAATGTTTTGGTATTATACAAGGTGCATACATGATATTATATTTACAGATATTATTTTAGCAGATGTCTCTTATCAGTAAATTAAGAGTGTAGCTGCTTACTTATCTTATTTTTTATACATGAATTATATCAAAAATTCAATAATTTTCCTAGTTGATGACCATAGTACTAGAAGCCAACATAATATCCTGTCCAACCGCCATTAGTGCAGATCTTGCCTCTCATAGGATTATGTAGAAGCACAACGTTATCTATTCCAACTGTACTGTGCATACACACACATCATGATTTTTCTTTCTATACCCCTTCCTTTGTCTACAGCTGTCAAAGGTGGGCACTCCATTGTCATTCAACTAACTTAGGTGCTTGAACTCTACACCACAGTCCAACACAGTCCAGCATTCCACAATAGTGAGTTATTCAAAGAAGTTGTTGACCATAGCCATTTACAGCTCAGCTTAATATTATGGCCCCGTGATGTATACTTCATTTTTATACTTTTCTGCTGGATGATTAAGACCGCCAATATATTTCTGAGCAAAAAACACAATGCTAGAAGTATTGAACTACCCAACATAAAAATACCTTATAAAGCTACAATAATTTCTCTCTAATAATAAAGAAAATTCAGGTTTGTCTAAAGACTTAATTATAAGAACTAAAACTATAAAAATATACACAAAAAACCCAAAAGAAATATTTTAGGACATTGGAATGGACAAGGATATTTTTTACAAGACCCCAAAAATCACAAGCATTGAACATTAATTGTTAAACAAGATTGCATCAAACTGAAGTTTCTGCAAAGTAAAGGAGAAAACTTCAACAGACACAAGAGGCCCCTACACAATGTGAAAAAACATTCATAAGCTATATATTTGACAAAGGGTTAATACCCACAATATCAGGGTCTCAAAAATACAATAGCAGAAAAATCAGCTCCACTAAAAAAATAAGCAATTAACTTAGATAATATTTGTCTGGCTAAGAAGCTGGTTGAACAGCACAAGCACCTGCCTGGCAAGCTCAAGGTCCTGAGCTCAATCCCTGATACCAGATTATATCTCAAAAGATGATATATAAATAGCCAACAGACATGCGAGATGACCCATTTTACTTACCAGGGAAATGCACATTAATGCCACAGTGAGGGGGTCGGGGAGATGGCACAGTGGAATAAACACTTCTTTGGCAAGCACAAGGGCCTGAGTTCAACCCCCAGTTCCGCCAAAAAAAATGAAGCCACAGTGATATCACTTTACCCAAGTACAAAGGGTTATTTTAAAATAAGAAAATAAGTGATAGTGAGAATGTGCAGAAAAGGGCGGACTTGCGCACTCTTGGTGGGAGTGTTAATTAGCACAGCCACTACAGAGTATAGAATGGAGGTCCCTCAGCATATTAAAAGTACAACTATCATAGCATGCTCCAGTCCTATTACCATGCATACATACAAAGGAAAGAAATCAGTGTACTGATGAGACATCTGTACTTGCATGATTATTACAGCAGTATTCACAATAGTGAAGAAATGGAAGCAGCCTAAGTGTGTGTGAATTATGAATAGGAAAAACAAAATAGTAGTACACGGCTACAGTACTCCTCCTTAAAACAGAAGGAAATTCCATGATTTGGTTCAACATATTGGCCATAAGAGACATTGTGATAAGTGAAATGATCCACACAAGAAAAAAATACTATGATTTTGTTTACACATGGAATCTGAAAGGGGTTTCCCCAGAGCAAAGGTATCCCAAGATGTAAGGTGGTTGCCACTGGGTATGGAGGGGGAGGTTTTGGTTAAAGGATACGGAAGTGCAGTTAGGTAGGAGGAATAAGCTTAAGAGATCTACTATACAACATGGGGATGATGGTTAATAGCAAGGTGAAACAACAGAACACAGTGGTGATTTCCAGAGGTTGAGGAATTGGTAAGGATGGAGAAAAGTGAGCTATTTATTAAAGAACACAAATTCCAGGGGAATAAATTTTAGTGACTTATTGCACAGTATGGTGGCCATAGGATATGTAGGGTATAGTTTGCTTCAAAGTTGTTTGCGTAAACTGTTCTGAAGATAGCAATGTGTAATAGTAGGGCCATGCTCAGAATGCCTGTCATTCTGGTCTTATAAATACATACTGCTTATAATGCCATGTCAGTTACTGCTATACTGTTTTCAAGTAAATGTTTAAAAAAAGGGTAATAAATGAAAAACAGGTAAGAAGAAAATGTCATAGAACTGTCCTGCCACAATGTTATATATGGTTAGATTTCTAAATTTCTGTTTAAAAATATGTAATTAGGCCTGGGAGATAGCTCAGCAGAATAAGTGCTTGCCTGGCAAGCTCAGGGTCCTGTGTTCAATCCCTTGTACTGCAATAAATAAATAAATATATATATGTAATTGTGTATTTCTATTTTTTTATTTTATTTTTCTTTATTTTTTATTTTTCTTCTCATTCTTCAGGCATGCAAAGTTTAACATATCAATACTTGATGGAAAATACCTATTCCATGTTGTGTCTAAGATGTTTGATATACAGAAAGATAGTGAGGTTTAGTTCAACTGCCTGTATTATAGGGCAACAATATCATTAAGCTTCTCTTCTAGAGGGTTAACAACTTAAGTTTGCAGACCAAAAATTAGAGATAAATAAGGGCTGCAAGGATAACCCTAGCCATTCAAGGTCAGTGAGGACTCAGGACATAAGAGAACCTGTACTATAACATCCTAATAACTCAGTGGTGTCCCAAATTTTCTGATCAAGGAGATTTGGGGCCATAGAGGAAAGTGATTGACAATATATAATGTGCCTAAGGAAAGTCACCTAGAGAGAAAAGATTCTCTCAGGGTTTCACAGAGAGCAAATTGGTCAAACAATGGCTGTGACTCATCCACATGGCTGACACTGACAAAGGATCCACAAACTACAGTACACGATTTCAGGGTAAATCTTCAGGGGATTTGACTGACCTTGTTAGATACAAAAGTTACATTTCTTGTTATATAGGTCTTGCTTTATCTTGTTTTTAACCATCCAGCAGAAAAGTATAAAAATGAGGTATAAAAAGTAAAGCCATATTAATATGCTGAGCTATAAAAGGCTCAAGTCCACAACTTCTGACATTGCCAGTCCTACAGATAACCCACTACTGGACTATAGTGGAATATTTCACTATAATTCACCCACCTACAACATTTAAATGGCAATAGAATACCTATCTCCGACAAAACTAAACAAAAAGGGGGATATAAATGAAAAACCATTTTGTAGTGAAATATATATATATATATATATATATATATATATATATATATATATATATACAAAATAGGATAGAGTATACAGCTCCTTTCTCTCAATTCAATGAGAAGAAAGATTTGTACTAATAGTGTTTGGACAGGATATCATGCCTGCATCTTGTACTATGAATAACTATTACGAAGACAACAGTATGCAATGTATTAATTATTGTAACTGTCCTACTAACCTGTTTTGAAACTGTCTCATTGCTATTTGTTTCTCAATAAAATTTAAAAAAAACAAAGTTGCATGTGTAAACATCATGTTGCTTTCCTAGTTGTAAGAAACTGAAAGAGTAAATTAGGTACAAAAGGTATAACATATTGTGACAGAGAAAAAGATTACTCAAAAGGAAAGAACGCCTGGGACGGGAGAAAGGAAGAAAGAAGGAAGGGAAAAAAATAAATGTATACACAAGCTAGCTAAGATAATTGTACTACTAATTTCTATTAGTTCGTTAAAAGGAACAGTTAATGCTTATGTTGTTTGATCAGTTTTTCATGCCTGCATCTGGCAATCTGAGCAACTACTTTGAAGATAACAATATACAATACAGGACCGGGGAGATGACTTAGTGGAATAAGTGCTTCCCTGGCAAGGGAGTATATATATATATATATACACCATGGTTAATGTCCTATGATCTTGTTTTGAAATTCTGTGTCATTTCTATTGTTTTTTTTAATTCTTTTTTTAAAAAAACATATTGACAATAAGAGACTTTAAACATCCTCACTGCAAAAAGTTAGAAATAGGTGAGGTGACAGAGGGCTTGAGCTAAGTAGAACACTTTGCAGTATCTGGCTCTCTGGCTCCTATATGACATTTTTTAACCACCACCAACCACAGTCCCACTATGCACACCACATCATTAACACTATTTATTTTGGTCATAGTTTCAACTGGAATGATATCTCCTGAGGTGCTTAGAAGATTTATTTTTATAGCCTATTTTCTTGCTTTCTACTTTCTTCCTTTTGCTGAAGTTGTGATGCATTTCTCCTGGTATGAAACCAAAGACTACTCATAGTTTATGTAGCAAAGAAGTACCTATACTCAATGGTCAAGAATGTCTGAGAACCTTACAGTCAAACCGTGCCTTCTCACAAGAACTTTCATTAGGCCATGTTCACTCTTCCTTTTTTTTAAAATATAATTTAAGAAAGTAAAATAGATCAAAATGATTCAGAATTTCAGAACAAAATGATAAAAAGTTAACAATGGCTATTAGATTGCATATTGCTATCGTCTTAGCTACTCTTCTCTCGTTGCTGGGACAAATACCCGACACCCAAAATGAAGGAAGGCAAGGTTTATTTAGTTCACAGTTACCGGAGGGCTCAGTCCATACTCGGCTCGCTCCAAGTCAGAGCGGCACGGGAGCCACTCCAAGACTGTAAGAGGCTTTGGGGGGGCACCTAGACGCAAACCATACCAGCTATCTTCAAGGTAGTTGCTCAGATTACCAGATACAAGCATGAAAAATTGATCAAACAGTATAAATAGTAAATATTCTTTTCAATTAACTAATAGAAATTAATAGTACAATTATCTTATCGATTGTGTGTATTTTGTGTATATTCAGTCTTTCTTAAAGATAGCATTGCTGAATTTGACAACAATATCGGAAAAAAGCTATACTTTTATTACTGAAATACATTAAGCTACTCAAAAATTTAAATTTTTACTCTTTTTATTCCTTGTTCTCTCCTCTGCCTCTCTTATTTTGATACCTTGCTTTCTAAACAATGTTAATGAATTAAATAGAATGTTTGCTCAAAATAAGTGGCTGTGAACAAAAGTAGCTTTTGGCAAAAATCTTTGAACGTGACCCAGAGGAAGCAACTTTCCCTTCCCCTTATTGAAAGGATAGAAGTTTGATACTAAGATTCTAGTAACAGCCAGAAGTCTTTATGGCTGCTTCTGTATGCTTTATGTATACATTGCTAACTCATGTAAGGAAAATATTTCCTTTCAATAAAATTTCTGTTCTGTAAGAATTTGAAATAATTGAGAAACAAGAAGTTCATTATTAATCCATGGCCAACAGAGAGACTGGAGTATCAGGAGAACTTCCTTCAAAATGGGAGACTTGACTCGAGAAATGAAGCATGCTTAGCGTTTGACTGGATGAATAGGAGGAGGGTAAGGTAAAAACAATTTTCAGGAAGGTGAATGGAAAGTATATCAATGCTAAGTTTTGCTTGTACTTCTATTTCAGAGTATGTGACTTTGAAAAATTTCATCAATGTGTTCATGGAATCTCTATTAATGGGGGAGGACTGGTCACGTGACCTCACTTAGACAAAGGGAATTGGAAATGTAATCATTATGCAGACAGCAGAGTCTCCACCACAGCCTTTGACTACAAAAGAGAATCCTGAATTTTGATGACGATTAACTGTCCCCATAATATTTACATAGTATAATTTTCATGGTTCTTCCCTAATTCCAACTTAGTTACCTTAACCTTAACTTTTGAGGTGAATAAAAGTATATTTTAAGGAACTACAGAAAAATTTAGAAGGAAATCTTCAGAAATTCTTATAATTTAGTTTTCATCTAAAGATGCATCAACAAGTAAATAATCTTTGTAAGTACATTATATTTCTTTTTTGTTGTTTTATGTTCTTAAACCATGGTATAATAATATAATGGTATAAAATAGTAGAAACCACATTGTGAATTCTGATGTTAATTATTCTGTTGCAATGCCTATTCGTCTGGGCCAGGAGAGGACGCATGTCTCCAACTCAGTAACATTTTCTGGTCATTAGTGTTTCCCATTAAACTCCCCCAGTGGGTGAGAGCTCCACTGACTTGAATGCAGTTGCCTGTGGATAGCACACAGAATAGTCACAGAGAAAATGTATAGAATCCAAATTGTTCTGCTGAGACCCTAATTAAGTTCCCCCATTCATAGAAATAGATCTTTCATCAGTGACTACAATGCAGTTAGTGTAAGCCTCTTGTAGCTCTCCAGTGGTTGCAGTCAGCTGATACCAATGTTACTTTGGGAAGCCCTTGAATAAACAGCATCCCATCATTTTTATGTGAGAATTTCCTCTCATAAGAATTGCCATCCAATTCAATATTTAAGGCTAAACTATAAAAGTCCTCGTGGCTTTGTATCTAATTCCCATTTTCTTTTTTTTTTTTTTAATTTAAAACTGTTTTGTGTTGTCTGGAGGCATATTCCATTTACTTATTAAACACCTTTGACAGACTATCCAACACTGTAAAAGATGTGTTCGTCCACAGAGAAATAGTGTAGCAATGGCATTAGAACTGGAATTAATTTTGGAGCTCACAAGACAGCTTCTCATCTTTTCTATTTAATATTTATAACAACTTTGTGAAGCTCAGAGAATGACTTAAGGATAGAATACAACTAGTCAATAGAAGAAGAGATTTTCCAATCAAGTCATGTACTTGCCAAAATAAGTAGCTTTTCTGCTATATTATGATACACATTTAAATTTCTTAGGATGCATTAACCTGTAATAATTTGAAAAATCTTGAATCTGAGTAATTCATGGCAAATGCATAAGCATCAAGCATCAAGCTTCCTTCAAAAATAATGCTTGCTCTGTGATAAAGGGTACAGAAGATGGGGGGACTGTTAGATGTGGAACATGAAGAAGAACTACTCATGGACTGAAACTCCTGCATGAAATCAGGCACGAGAAGAGTGCATACAAAGACCATGAGGAAATAAAAATACAGTGCAGGAAACAGAGGAGAAGCCCAACTAGGAAGATGCTAGGTTCATCAAAGAAGGCTTCACTCAGGTTAGAGAGCTCCTGAAATCTGGCAGAGAATTTATATTTAACACCAAAGTAGTGGTAGTAAAACAACATGCATTTTTGATATGTAAGTATTAAGGGAAAGTGATTTACTAAAGGAGGCACTTGGCAGTGGAATCTGTTGTACTTTAAAAACAAAAGTTCCAATTCAGCTGGTTTGCTGTTACCAGGTCAAACTGTGAAAGAGACTTGGAACATAGAAGCAGTGCAGGGCTACAAAGACACCAGGCCCAGCTTTTTCAACATAAGCTGGGAGAGTTAGTTATTAGAGGTAGAGCCCAACATTTTAGCCAAAGATTCTAAAGAATGTGATTTAAAGGGCAGCATGTTTTCAAAAATAATTTTGAGGCAATCTACGTGACATCAAAACAAAAATCTTATCTAGAATGTGTTAAGGCCAGCCAGATAGCTCAGTGGATTAAAGCGTCTGCTTAGGCAGATACAGAGGCTGGAGTCTGATCCCTAGTCCTGCCTTTCCGGCCGTGCCCCAGGGAGCTCTGAGACTGTGACTGAAACTGGGCATTGTGACAAGAGACTGCAATCCCAGAACTTGGGAGGCTGAAAACAGGTGGATCACTACAAGTCTGATCTATGTAGTGAGACCCTATAGATCTGGTACTAAATATGTAAAAAGAAAACCAAAAAGAAAGAAAAGAAAAGGTGTTGACAAGCACTAACTGTATAAACTATTGAGTACAGTTAAATACCTTATTTCTAATGTGTTGTTCTGCTGAAAGACCTATAGCTATAATGTATGCACTTTTGACTTTATTTACTGATACTAAAAACTGAATATGTTAATTAGATAGGTATTCAGTTATTGAGACTCTTTATCTCTTAAGATAGGAAACTGTTTCTGTCCCAAAAGAATTGACTACTTTGTTTAAAAATTAGTAAGACATTAAATGTCTTCATGAAACTAGCTTGCATACCTCTTCAATTCAGAAGCCATTAATTCCGACCTTCAGAAAAGCTTTCAGATTTATACACAAAGCAGCACTTTGGCCATTAGGCTTTGTGGTAGACAGGTGCAAGACCTTGTACCTCAAAGCTGTTAGGTACTTAAAACTGAATAATTACAGATATTTTAAAAATCATGTTTTCACCTTTCAATTTAACAGTCAGGAAAATGAGACTCAAAATTTTTATTGAAAGTATAGGTCAAATTAGCAACAGCAGTGAGACTGCAAATTAGATTTAGGATTGTATTTAATGTTCTAGGGTCTTCCACCTTGAGTATTATTCGTAATAATTACAAGAATGCAGGTGCAGGAAAGGTTCATTACCTCTCACCTGATGAACACTGCCCAAGATTCCATGAATTAGATATTGCTATGACTCCGCTATTTTAGAGAGAAGCAAACGAGGTGCTAGAATTAAAAATCAAATAATCCAGTTCTAGAACTCTGCCCTGTGCTGCCACTTACGTGTACATCTCAATTTCTAAAGTATTCTATGTGCCCCCTTCCACCCAGAGAATAGTAAGTATAGGAAAATGAAAGATAAATGGTTGTTTTACTTTCTCCTTCAGTGAAAGGTGATCTTTTGTTTCTGCAGGAGGTCCTTTGATTATTCAAAGCTAGATACAGTAAGCATTTCATCCACCAACCAGTATTATAGGTAACAGGACATTTGATCAGGAAAGACAACTGAAAGAAGAATCTGATTGTTCT
This sequence comes from Ctenomys sociabilis, assembly GCA_004027165.1. NCBI lineage: Eukaryota > Metazoa > Chordata > Mammalia > Rodentia > Ctenomyidae > Ctenomys > Ctenomys sociabilis. The sequence continues at coordinate 1,326 of PVKA01015447.1, read as the reverse complement.
CTATTGTTCCTAGGACCCAGCAGAGAGCAAATCGAGGAAGGAGCCTAGGCAGAGCAGGCAGAGCCCAGGACACTCCTAGAGCAGGAAGCACTGACAAAGAGGCAGTGTTTCCGTAACGAAGGGGCGGGGCAGCGCCTCCGAGGTGCTGGGAATTCTAATGAGACTAGGGTTGAAAAGCGCTTTTTGGATTTGGGAATGAGCAGGCTGATAGTTGTGAAAACGCGTTTTCTGTGGAACTCAGCTTACAGGGAGCCAAGAAACAAACATAAAAATGTAAATGTATGCCGTGCCACTTTAGGCTTCTAAGTGCATAACAAAACTAGGCTGCATTTCAGAAAATTCAGTTTTGTATTATTGTGGCAGATCGAGAATATGTGTCTCATTTAAAAAGCTGTTTTATTTCATAAACTGCTACTGCACTGTAAGCAAGGAGCAAATATCAAAAAACACAAAAGTAATAAAAGGTGGTGGAGTTTTCTTTCCCTCCCTGTCCCCCATCAGCACTGTCCTCATTTCTTCCCATGGATGATTGCGGTCCCTACTTTGCTCTTTATCTTTTCGGAGAGAGCTTTAAAAAAATAAATAAATAAAAAGCAGCACGTAGCTACTCATGAAGGATGGTACTGCGCACACCGTCTTTTCTTCCCCATGAATCATTTTAACAATCTGCCCTCTCTAATAGATGAATCTCCTTTGGACAAACTCTTTCAACAGTATTGGGGGCCGTAACCACTTTTACTAGGTTTACATAGATAGAAATTAGATTATTTACAAATGTTTGCTGTTTCAAGTGAAGCTTTCAGGCTTCATCTGTATATCCCTATGAATATTTATTCTCAAAGGTGCAAGTAAACCTCTGGGTAAATGAGGAAGAGTGGAACGGTTGGACTGAAGGATACAAACAAGTGCGATATTATCGTGTCAATTTATCATTCCATGATTCCTGCATGGAAAGACCTGTTTTCCACATCTTCACTATTATTGAGCTATCGAATTTTGAAATTTTATTGTGTAATGCAAAGTAAAATACATTTCATTTGGTTTTCAGTAATCGTTCTGCTTTCATGAGTAATGCATATCTATTTATATGTTCAAAATCTCATTTGTGCTTCATTTTCTGAAAAACATCTGTCCATACAATCTGTTTTTCTTCTGGGTTGTTATTATTTTCCACACTAATTAATGGAATCTCTTTACATGTGTGGGAGCATTGCTCATTGCCAATGAAATTAGCTACAAGGATTTTCACTCAGTTTGTTAAGCCTTTTGCCTTTGCATCTGGTATTTTAATGGCACCGAAAGTACTTTTTTGTTTTATTCTGCTTT
>PVKA01015446.1:0-49813 GCA_004027165.1 Ctenomys sociabilis | reverse complement strand
CACTTGGGAGGCTGAGGCAGGAGGATTGTTGTGAGTTCGAGACCAGCCTGAGCTACAAAGTGAGTTTAAGGCCAGCCTGAACTGCATAGTGAGACCCTGTCTCAAAAAGGCAAAAAAAAAAAAAAAAAAAAAAAAGAAAGGAGGAGTCAGAGGACTACTAGAAGGCCTCCACTGAAGGTGAAGAATAGGGAGGTGTCACTGCTCTCCTGAACCATTTATGAGACAGAGAATTTCATGATAAATAAACTGAGCAAATTAAATTTTGGGGAGTGGAAAAAAAAGTGGAGATGCAGGGTGCAAAACTCCCAATTACACATACTATAAATATGGGTATTAGTAAAAGACAAACTACATGTGTTGAACTGCTCAGGGGCTGTGCTGAATAGTGTCCTCTCTGCATGGTATCACTCCCATTTTCAGAGGTGAAAACACAGAAGTTAACCTACCCAAAGCCATTACCACTAATGGGCTCACATAAATTATATAAATTTAATCACACAAGTCTCTTGGTTATAAACTGTCAGGGGTTTTCCAATGCTTCCAGCCTGTATCTCGTGTTTAAGCATGCACTGAGTTCCTATCCTGATCTAGAAGCAAGATATAAAACGAGGAGCAAAACACTACAGATTACACTACAGAACAGTGTTTTTCAAGCTCCAATCATAATTCATAGTAAACTGCAATCAGCATCTTGTCTGCATGCAATAATAATAAAATAAACAATAAAATGAACCAGAAAGCATTATGCATAATTAAATGGCATTTTTACTGTAGGGCAAGGCAAAAACTTTGAAAGAAGCTCAGCATGTGGTGCAAGCCTGTAATTACAACACTGGGTAGCCGGGCTACACACGTGTTTTTTGATAAGATCTACTAAAGAGGCAAAAGCAAGGGAGGGGCCTGCTGAGCGGCTCACACTGTGTAAAGTGGGAACTTCCTTTGGGCCTCTGGCACTTTTTTTTTTTTTTTTTTTTTTTTTTCTGACAGTCACTGGTCTCGGGCAGTTTCTTGTTCGTTTGGGTTGTTTTGGAGACAGTGTCTCTGTAATTTATGCTGATACTGAACTCACTGTGTAGCCCAGATTGGCTTGGAATCGCCGCCAATACTTCTGCCTCAGCTTCTAAAGTGCGGGGATTACGGGCGTGCACCACCACGCCCCGCTGCTTCTTTCAGTTCTTTTGACAGCTTTGTTCAAAATAAGTCTTGCAAAGTTTGTCACCCGGCAACAGCCTTCCCTCTATCCCAGTTCCATCTTCGAAGAGCTTCGGAGAGAGGCGCCCTCCTATCAAGCCCCCACGCTCTACCCCTCACTCACACGAACACGTCCCCATCCACGTCCCCGGCCGCAAGCACGTCACGGGTCGGGTGGAACGCCAACCCACTGGCCGGTGCTTCCAGCACAATGTCTTCTGGGGTGTCCCGGATCCTTGCCGGAGTTTCTGCGGAGTCAGAATCGGCCACGTCGCTCCCATCGTTCGCGGGCCTCTCCTCACACGTGCTGTCCATGCTCGAAAGTTTTCCAAACCGAGAGCCAGCCCTACACCGGCACACGAACCAACCACAAAACTGGGGTTGCTGCCCCGATGCTACTTCCGTATTGGGAGGAGACGGAAGTGCGTCACATATACGTCAGAGGAGGCGGGCAGCCGCCCGGAGTCGGGGTGTGGACAGGTGGGGTCGGGTCTCAGAGTTCCGAGTTCTTTTTTTTTGTGGTACCGGAGATTGCGGAACGAAGTATTGAACTCAGGCCCTTGTGCTTGCCAGGGAAGCACTTATTTTACTGAACCAACTCCCCGGTTCTCCCCCCGCAAAAAAATAGACTCGCAACATTAATCATGGAGTTGACTGGTAGTCTCAGGTAGTTGAGAACTGCGGTAAATTTTATTCCCCTAGTCTTGCCCCATCCTCCAGTTTGCTGGAGGAATTACCCCCTTGGTACAGGAGAGGGATGTAAACTCAAACCATGGCAAGCTGCAGCCAGGGTGTTCAAGCAACAGCAAAGAAGCCACAAAGTCACCCAAAGATGACATAGGGTGCCACAAACAAGGCATTCTGCACACTCATAACTATCAATGCCCAATATTTTTGTGGCTAAATGCAAAGTGCGCTGCAATTTTCCTGCAGTTTGGTTCCAGATCCTTGGTGGTCAGAGTGCTCAAGGCTACCAAACTGAGAAGGAAAATAGGTATGACAGATGTTCTGAACATCCCTGCTGTCAAAGGCCTCAATGGTCTCTGCTTGGTGGGCCAGAATGGTGAGTGCTCTTGTGGCCAAAGTGAACCTCCTCACAGCTCTGTGGTACTAAGCATTCCAAGACTTTTGCTTCAGACGGCATTTGTTTTGTTTTTTGGAGAAAGGTTTTCACTCACTGAAGTTAAAACTGCCTAAGGCTAAGCTCAAACTTGGAATCCTGCCTCAGTTTCCCAGACTGCTAAGACATTTGATACGTTGATCTCCAACTACTTTAGAAGATGAAACAAGTGAAAACTTTGGTACTTCAGAGAGGCAGTATCTCCCACTTGGTAAATGCCTGGAACAGTCATTACAGTATGTGGTACTATTGTCATCCATCAAACATGCAGTCAATCAGACCACTCTGATCACTTCAATGTGACATGATGGTACTTGAAAACTAAATTTTAAACTGGAAGCCAACCCCCTAAACTTATTTTTACCTTCTGGTATCAATGAGCCTTGTCCCTGTGACTTTTTTCCTAATTGGAAGTGGCAAGTAAACAGCCTTACTGTCCACAAATTAAGGCAGCTTATTTTTTGGATTTGTGCCTAGGACCAAACCCAGGGCTTCCGGCTTTGTACACAAGCATTCTGCTGCTAAGATAAATTCCTATCCCATCCACAAATTTAGAATCACAGTTCAAAAAAAGACTTAAATAACTTCCTGCATGTGACCTTTTCAACACAGGAGATGTAACTGAGCCCAGGCTAGCCTGAACTACACAGCAAGACAAACAAAAAAAAGGTATACACCACTATATGGTTAACCAGTTCTCTATGTGACTTAATGCGTTCTTGCCAGTTTGAAATACTGATGGGCCAGGCTTCGTGGTACATGCCTGTAATCCCAACATTTGGGAGGGTGATGCAGGAAGATCCTTTCAAGCCTGGGTTACAAAGTGAGCTCAAGACCAGCCTGAACTGCATAGTGAGACCATCACAAGATGATTTAAAAAAAAAAAAAAGAAAGAAAATGAAATACTGATGGTACATACGTAACTGTCCCATCAGGCAGTCTATACTACCCAATGCAACTGTACTGTGTTGCCCAATTGGACAGTTACACATGTACAACCAGTGAGTGGGTATGCACATACCAGGTGTTTCACAGCTTCAGAGCAGTGAGACATAGGACTAACAGCCCCATCAGGGAAGTATTCAACCAACAGTAGAACTGGCCTCTTGGTGTCTTAATGACCCTTGAGGAACATGCTGAACACAGAGAAGAGAGCAGGTAAACCAACTTTAATGGAATTAAATGATAACACAATAGAATTTTATATACATTCACAAACACAAAAAGCCCTACATTGCAACCTTAGTAGGAACTACAGGAAGAGAAAGGAAGACTATCCATGTGGAGATTCTCCCGTAGAAGATTAGTATTTTGGTCTTTTCACTTCAACCCTGCAATGGAAGGAAAAATGGGTCAGCATAAGATCAATGCACTAAGCAATTCCAATAAGTCCCACAGAAAAATAAAAGCTACTCACCCATCAGCTTCCATCTTCTTCCTCTTCTCAATAATCTACAAAGAGAACAGTACGCTCATCTGAACCCACAGCTTCTCTCACTTCTATGCCCTTCCAACCCTGTGAATGTTCCTGAATCTGTGAGCCAGCGTCCACTCTCAGCTTACACCCTTCCACCTGAGAATGTCTCACTTACTGCACTAATCTTCTTCCACTGGCGATCAAGCTCTGCCTTATCATTGGTTTCCTTGAAGCGCCTGGTTTTTCGTCCTTCAGACATCTTGATGCCATACTGGAATGCAGCCCTGAGAAGAACCATTAGATAAAGGTATCAGAAGTTGCACAGCAGTAGCAAGGTTTTCCTAGAGAGCTCTGTAGGCAACATACATGTGTGGGGACTTCTAAACTATGTTCTCTAACCTGGAGTGGGGTAGTCTACCCAACTGCCAAACTTCTCCTCATTCCCCCCCGCCCCCCATATTCAGTACCAACTCACTTGGGTAGAGCCTCCTTGTTGTTCATATACTCGCTGTATTCCTCCTGGGTATCAAAGTCCCAGCGGCCTAAGGGACCCTTCTTGTTACCCTGTAGCAGGACAGAATAAGTGAATAGGAAGAGATATCAGTAGAAAAGGAAATTTAGCCCTTGATTAAAGCCAAGGAGATGGCTCAACAGAATAAGTGCTTGCCTGGCAAGCGCGCAAGGGCCTGAATTCAATCCCCAGTTCCGCCAAACAAAAAAATACAGCCAGATTTTTCCAAACTCAGACTAAAACATTAATAAATCCTAATAAACATTTCCTATGTTTTCTACGTGCTATGCATTATTCTGAACACTAAACACATACTCACAAAAATCTATGAAGAGGAAATTATATTTCTATTTTCCTGATGATGACAAAACAATGCAGTTACAAACAGTAAAAGAACTTTGTAAGGAGACCAGCATGGTGACACATACTTATAATCCCAGCTATTCAGGAGGCTAAAGCAAAGAGGATTGCCTAGTATGAGACTACTCTGGGAAACTCAGTGAGAATGTTTGAAAATTTTTTTTAAAAAAAGCTAGATAGGTGACTCAGTGGTACAGTGCTTGCCTAGCACGTGGATGGTTCTAGGTTCCGTCCCAGTACCAGAGGGGAAGGGGATCACCAAGCTAATTAATAGCAGAGGCAGGATTAAACATGGTTCACACTTCAACCATGCTCTTAACATTGCCGTACAATGAGAACAAGAAAAGTAAATAATATTTCTTAACATTAACACCAATTAAAGGTGTTAATGGTGATTTTTAAATAATTTTTATTCATGTTTGCAGGAAACATAATTACACTTACTGTGGGAAGTTTGTACTGTGTATCTTATTTCGTTTTTTACTCCTCCTCTTGTTTCCCTTCCCACTCACAGAAGTTCTATTTCCATTATTTTCTTCAATTCTCTCTGGGCTTTTTTTTTTTAACCAGGAATAGAACGCAAGAACTTGTACTTGCCAGGTAGGCACTTACACCACTGAGCTATCCCCCTGGTCCTGATTCTATTTTTTAAAAATTCCTTTTTCCTTTCTTTCCTCTCTCTTCCCTAGTAAAAAGGTTAAAAGAAATTACAGTCTTTAGAAAATATACAGAATTTATTCTAGCCAGGATTGATGTCTATTAAGCAAACTTTTAAAACACAGTAACATTTGAAAACTGTATTTAAGAGAGAAAAATGACAAGTATGGCAAGAAATCCACATATTTTTCTAAAAACTGCAATTCTTTCTAACCTTTACACTGACATATTACTACTTAGGATGGAAATCAAACCCTGACATCCATTTTTGTTGTAGGAAATGAAAAGAAATAAGAGGGCCAGAGAGATGGCTCAGTAGAATAAGCACTTGCCTAGCGAGCAAAATGTCCTGAGTCAATCCCCGGTACCACATACATACATACATACATACACACATACATAAATAGATTTTGCCCCTAACTTATTATCTTGTACAGAGACTCTTAAAATGTGACACATAATGCTACTAATTTTGTTATCATAGCAGGAGCAGGGCCCAGGAAGTGAGCACAGAAAGATATGCCAGTGTAACTGCCCAAAGACCCAAAGCATCCCCCTAAAGCCACACCTGGTCCATTTTGCTATAATCCACCTCCTCATCACTATCCACAGCCATGTCATCCATCCTAAAAGAAAAGGAACACTTGAAAAGATGCTGTACACCCCAACCACTGTGCTTCACACACAAATCCAAACACTAGGAATGGAGACCCCTAGACCTCCCATTGCCACATCAAAGTTTTTCACCTCACTCCTCCACATGTTCCCCAGTCATCCCAACCTCCCTAACAGATCTACGTACGTGGCTGGATAGCACTCTGCATAACTATTGGACATGCCAAAGAAGTCACCCAGCTGCTTTTTGTCTTCTGGCTTCTTCAGCATATGCTATGTTAAAGAAAATATCAGATAAAATTTCATCTTTTGCAAGAAAGCTTCAGGCAGTAAGTCCATGGGCTACAGGCCAGAGAATGAAAAACTCCAAAAGCAAACTGTGAGCTTGAATGAATCATCTGAGCAACAGGCAAGGCATGGTTTCATCCCTTTTGAATCCAGCACAAAAGGGAAAGCACAGGTAAGGATAAGAGGGTGTAAAATGGTGAGAGCTGGAATGAAAATGAAAAAAAAAAAAACTCTTTACAAGCCAGGAGCATATTTAAATAAAGGATATGATTCAGTGCCCTCCCAGCCAGCAGACCCAGAAAACTTTTCATTGATGGATTTGATCAATTCCTTAGCAGATCCAGGTCCTAAGTACACAGAAAAGTTTGGTTAGGTTTAAAATAATATTCTTGAGCCAGGCGTGGTGGCACAGGCCTGTAATCCCAGCACTCAGAAGGCTGAGGCAGGAGGATTGTTGTGAGTTCAAGACCAGCCTGAACTACAAAGTGAGCTTAAGGCCAGCCTGAACTACAAAGTGAGACCCTGTCTCAAAAAGACAAAAAAATAAAAATAAAAATTTTTTTAAGCTAATAATCTGAACCTTTTCAGATAACACATTTCCAATTTGTAGCTTCATTAAAACTTTTTTAACACCCTCAGGGCACGCTAAAACAGTGATGGAGACTGGATGCAGTGGCACGTGCCTATAATCCCAGCACTTGGCAGGCTGAGAACAGGAGGATCACTAAGAGTCTGATCTGTGTAGTAGACCCTGTACTAAATACATCAAAAAAAAAAAAATTTTTTAAGGCAAAAGATCCCTTTTAGCTAACAAAGTTTTAATCAAATTCCAGATAATAAGGAGCTTCTCTGATTGAGAGGGCAGTAGGGTAACCAGAACACTGACACTCAGTCCTTGTGTTTGAAGAATTACTTATCTAAAAGCACAGGTACCTCATCACTACCCAGCAAGGTGGAAGAACTCCAGATTCACTCTGCCTACTGACCGCATAAAGCAAAAATATTGTTACTATGGAACACAGACCCAGGTGTTCCCCAACCCCCACTCACCCCCTTTTCAACCTTTATACATAGTTCAGACTCTCAGCTCAAGGAAGAGCAGGACTATCAGAGCTAATGTGAGATGCTGTAGTTACAACCCACCTTTGTCAACATCGATGGGCTGGAAAGAAAACAAAAACTGAAGTAAGTATCACCATGAGAGATTCCCACTCATTCCTCTCCCAAGCCTGAATCAATTCCTCACCACACCTTCCCCATGAATAGGATGATTCCAACCCACAGTTAGCTAGCCACTTTCTTATATGAAGCTATAAGACACCTATGTTATCAGGAAGGTCCAAGACCCAACCTGGCAAAGGGAAACAGCTACACTACCTGGTACCAAGGGCCCATGTCTCACCTCATCATCCACTTTTGGCTTCTCAAAGTAGCTGTGCCTCTTCTTTTCCTCCTCTCTCTCTCGGTCCTGCTCCCGCTCCCGATCCCGTTCTCGTTCTCGGTCTCTGTCTCTCTCTCGATCACGCTCCCGTTCCCGGTATCTCTCTCGCTCCTTGTCCCGAGGTATTTTGGTCGTGGACGGAACATAATCCCCAATGTCTTCAAAAATGCTGGGAAAAAACAGAGCTCATTAGGTGCACACTTACTCATCCTGTCCTCTTCTATAGATTCTCATACCTCTAACAAGTCAAGACATAGAACCCCTCCCTCAGACCAGTGCGAGAGGCTAGGACACATACTTCATGTCAGCTTCAGGAGGTTTCTTCTCTTCCAGCTTCCCTGTGATATAAAGAAAGAAGTCAAGAACATACTGGGCCACACCACCCACTTCACCTCTCCATGACCTTTTTAATCTCTTATTTAAAATGTAAACATATAAAACAATTCTCTCCCTCCCTCCTCTCTTCCCTCCTCTACCATTATTTGATAGGTGGGCCAGACAGGCAGATTCTGGATATACTCATTTGTCTGAGATCTACCACTCCCATGTTTCTCTATTCCTTGCAAGCCTCTCAATGAACCACAGAGAGTTCCAGACTTTGGTTCCATCTTCAACTGCCATCCCTAAGGAGGTAAAATTTGTCTCCCTAACACTCCACATACCTTTATCCTTCTTTTTAAGCTTCTTGTTTCGGGTACCCTGCCTTAAATATGAAAGGATCTGAGTGAGCTTGCTGATGACAATGTCATTTGTGGTCAGTGTGGTCTGGGCCTGAAAAACCCCCAAAACAAGAATGTTACCACACCAAACAGGAATACCTTCATTTATTCATTCACTCACTCAACAAATCGAAGGATGTTATAGCTAACCAGGTGGAGACAGGAAATGGACGTTTTGTGGAAGGACACTCCAGATGGTGAAAATAACATGCAGCAAAACTCTGGGTCAGAAAGAGAATTCAGGGCTGGTGAGATAGCTCAGTGGAATAAGTGCCTGCTTAACCAAACACCTGGGGGTTCCACAGTCCTGCATGCTGTGCCAGGCCCACCCACGGGGCGCACAGAGCCAGTGAACAAGTCTGGGCATGGTGGAGCACACTTGTAATCGCAGTGCTGGGGAGGCTAAAAACAGGAGGATCACTACGAGTCTGAGCTGCGTAGTGAGACTCTGTACCAAATGCAGAAATGAAAAAAAAAAAGTGAATGCAGAACATTCAAAAAAGTGAGGATAACTGGAGAACAAACAACAGAGAGGTATGATGACATGGGGCTAAGAAGGCCAAATGTTGCATCAGCTCATAAGCCCATGATGAAGATTTTGCTTTCTCTCCTAGGAATAAGGAATCACCCAAAGCTTTTGAGCTGTTTAACACAAAAATTTTGCATTGTAACAGCCAGCCAAATAGCTCAGAGGACTAAAGCACCTGTTTAGACAGACACAGGGGCTGAGAGTTCAATTCCAGGGACTGCCTGCCAGCCCCACCCCCAGTGCTCACTGACATAATGAGACTAGGCATGGTGGCGCACGCCTATAATCCCAGCACTTGGGAGACTATAAACAGGAGGATCACTACAAGTTCAATCTACATAGTGAGGCCCTGTAGACCCTGTCCTAAATATTAAAAAACTGCATTGTAAAAATAAGAAGTAGCTGGACATGGTGGTGTACACGTGTAATCCTGGCACTAAGGAAGCTGAGGTAGAAAGATCATGATTCAAGCTCAGCTGGAGTTACATACTGAGTTTATAGTCAGCCTGGACTACATAGCCAAGCTCTGTCTCAACACCCCACCCCAACCAACCACAAAAAAGATTTCTCTGACATGTGTATAAAAACCACATGAAGGTGAGATGTAGCAGTGGATGGCTACAGCAGACAACTTCTTGCAGGAATGAGAATTGAACCCATAATCTTTGTACTGAACAGCCTCTTTTTAATTTATTTTGAGACAAGTCATTAAAATGCCCAGGCTGGCCTGGAAATTATAATCCTTTCTAAGCCTCCCAGAGTGCTGGGACTAAGACATATACCATTACGCCTATCTTAGTACAGAGTTTAAGGAAGAAGAAAAATTCTAAAATTAATTGACAATGACACCAAAATTTAATGAATATACAAATTGTCAAATGATATTTTTAAAAATTAATTTACATCATGTAAATTATTTTTCAGTAAAAAGAAATGACTCAAAAAAAAAAAAAAAAAAAGAAATGACTCAATGAATAGAAACCAGAGTGGAAATAGGCCTAGTAAAAAAAATTAGGGGCCTCTGAATATATCCACCAAGAGTCTAGGATTTAGACTGCAATGTTATTGGTGAAAATGAAGAACAATTATTAGATCTAGTTGAGACTTGGTTGGTAAAAAGTGAACATGACTTGGTGATACAATGGATGAGGCAACCCTGATTCCTAGAATTGAGGATAACGTGACAGGCTCTCAGAATTGAGTTACCCACCTCCATGGTAGGACAATCAGCCTTGCTTCGAATAAGAGTAGTGGGAATGTCTGTGTCTGCATACTCATCATCCAGATCTACTACATAGGCCATTCGACCTGGCAGGAACAGCTCATTCCGCTCATATGCTTTGCTCTTAAAAAGCATACGGTAAACATTGCGGCCTACACAAAGAGGAAGAGTAGTTACTAATCAATTATAATCTACCTTTTATAACAACAGTGGCTAAGGCTAAGCATGGTGGTGCACACCTGTAATACCAGCATGAGGGAGGCTGAGGCAAATCACTATGAGCTTGAAGCAACCTGGGCTCTACAGTGAGTTTAAGAGCAGCCTAACCTACAATGAGACCTTGCCTCAAAAAAAAGAAACAACAAAAACAAAACAAACAACATACAAGAAAACTCAGCCATTTATTAGATACTATGTATTAAGAGATCATGCCAAAATTATGCTATTTATGCTATAAAACTGTTCTATTCTTTTTTTTTTTTTCTTTTTTCTTTTTGTATTTTAGGGAACAGTCTACAGGGTATTCAGGGTCTCACTACTAAGATTGGACTCGTAGTGATTCTCTAGTTTACAGCCTCCCAAGAGCTAGGATTACAGATGTGTGCCACTTCACCCATCTCAAATTTCCCAGGGCAGGGTCAGCACAGCAGTCCCAGGGATAGAACCACCAGCCCCTGCACCTGCTTGCAGGCACTTTAATCTGCTGAGCTATTTGGCCAGCCTCATAATTTGTTTCAGTCTTTATAATAGCCCTATGAGAACAGGGCTAATACTAAAGCTGAAAATGAATGATTTGGGGCCAGGGAGATAACTCAGTACAATAAGTGCTTGCGTGGCAAACACAAGGGCCTGAGTTCAATCCCTGGTTCTGACCAAAAAAAAAAAAGAGCAAAATATGGGACCCATACATTCCAACTGCAAAGCCTAGGCTACTGAGGTAAATCAGACACCCATGCTCAACTATCACATGGTCCCCCTTATACAAAGAGTTATATAAAAATAAAAATAAAAAAAAAGTTATATAAAGTATGAAATAAAAGATAAACAACAGGAAAAAAGAGAAGAAAAAACGTTATTGTATTCTAACTATGGTTCTGCTATTGATTTCTTTTTTGCTTTTTGAGATAGATACTAACATGCAGCCCAGGCTGGCAGCAAACTCATGGAGATCCTCCTACCTACATCTCCCAAGTATTTAGATTATAGGTGTGAGCCACCACACACAACTTTCTCTGAGCTTTAATCACTAAAAATGGTACCTTCTTTAATACATATGCTTGAAACTAAAAGAGCTTCTAATATAACTCAAGAGTTTATAGAATAATTAAATCCATGTTGTGTGTGTGCGTGTGTGTGTGTGTGTGTGTGTGTCCGTGTCCTGGTACTGGGAATCAAACCTGGGCTTTGCATATGCTAGGCAATTGCTCTACTAATGAGTTACACCCACACCCACTATGTCTGGGTACCATTATATCTTATGGGAACCAGCTTGTTTGGGAGACAAAACAAAGAAAGCTTTGAATTCCCTACTACTCACCTAGAATGCACAGTTATTTGTGCAAAAGGTACTCACCCAGACGTGTTTTAAATTCAATTTTGTTCTCAGGATCCTCATCTTTCCTGAAAATACAAACATCAGCAGCATCAGCAGCAGCAGCAACAGCAGCAGCATCATTCTTCATCATCATCATCATCATCATCATTTTTTTAATGACTTTGTTCCTACTTTAGGTCCCAGCATCATCATCATTTTTTAATAACTTTGTTCCTACTTTAGGCCCCAGCATCATCATCATCATCATTTTTTAATAACTTTGTTCCTACTTTAGGCCCCAGCTTTCTAAACTTTCAAGCATTCCTTGATACAGTGGTACCTCAGTTGATGAACTTAATTTATTTTACAATTTTGGAAACAACATTTGTGTGTGTGTACAAGATGGTCACAGTGCTTGTCACTTGACGTAGTTTGCTAACAAAAAATGTTTCCAAATGGCTTCTCTTTGCAAACCAAATTGCCAACAAAAGCATTCATGAATGAAGGTATTACTGTATCTACTGACTTGGTTTCCTTCTGGGGTTTCTCCATCAGTTCCTCTTCCTCCTTCTCTTTGCTAGCAATCTCAGCTCTCACCTAACAAGAAAGAAAGTAGGGCTTAGACATTCACACTTCATGTACATATACTGACCATCCACTATTACTACATGATGCCAGGATAAAACACAATATAACACTGTCCTTACTGGAACAGTGTGTAGCAGAGAGACAAACAATTTCAACTTAGTATAATAACTGCTACTAGAGAAAAGCAAGGGCTATGCAAAGATACAGAAAAGAGGTGAGGAATAAAAACAACCCTAGATGACCACAGAAGACTTTCCCAGTAGACAGGATATTGAAGACAGAATAGTAGTAAGTCTTGCAGAATGGCCACATTTAGCTCTGTATGAGGCAGTATCTCCGGCCTCACTTCACCAAGGTCCAGACAAAGGCATTCAGCATTCTAGTTATTACTCCCACCAGGAATAAATGTTCACCAGGTCTCACCTTCTGAAGTAGAGCAAAATCCAAGCCTTTCACCAAATGGGTGTGTTCCATGTCACCACCCAAGAATTTGGACTCTTGGATCAACTGTCTTCTCTTCTCTGCAGCCGATTTGTCCCTGAATAGTGAGAAAAGTCATACTAGAACAGTTCTTTGTAAGTAGCAGGTATCTCTTGAGATAGCATAGTGTAAATTCCAAAGCAGAACATGTAGGGGAAGAAGCTAATACTGTGAACATGTGGTTCCAAAAGATGCTGAAAGAACTATGCCCCAGCTTCCTCAGTACTCACGCTTCAGCAGTGGGACCCACAGCTCTGTAGTTCGCTGTGGTGCTAATAAGCTCAGTTTCCTCATAATCTTTGTTCACACCATCTCTCCGTTCCTTGGCACGGTCCCGGTATTTCTCTGCAAGTTCTCTCTCTCTCTCAATTTCTTGTTGACGGAGTTTGGCATAATAACTGTGACACAAGAAAGTAAATATGTAAGACTCATCAGCTGCTATCTAATGTTCAAAAGAATCATTTCTGCCTATTTTTCTGTGTCTTCATCCACTTTCTGCACTGAAAGTTACATATGTCCTAAAATAGACCTACTGGCTACTTCTTGACAGTCCTTGTATCAAAATTACAATTTCTTCCAGCTCATAGATGCTGTTCCACTGGTACCTTGGGACACTCCAGCTGTCTTAATGCCACCTAACTCCATAGTTATGAGGGACTTTTCATATACAATAAAAAAAAAACTATTTTATACATTTTTAGAAATAAGATCTCACTATGTCATCCATGCCGGCCTCAAACTCGATAGCCAGAATAGCCTTGAACTCATGCTCATCTTGTTTCAGTTTCCCAAGTGCCTGGGATTATTGTCATGTAACATCACACCCAACATCTCTTAATTTCATTACTTTTTTTTTTTTTTTTTTTTTGTCTTTTTGAGACAGGGTTTCACTATGCGGTTCAGGCTGGCCTTAAACTCACTTTGTAGCTCAGGCTGGTCTCGAACTCACAACAATCTTCCTGCCTCAGCCTCCCGAGTGCTGGGATTACAGGCATGCGCCACCACGCCCGGCCCAATTTCATTACTTTTGAAATTTTTTTTTTTGGTTCCAGGATCAAACTCAGAACCTTGTGCTTGCCAGGCAGGCACTTATGGCACTAAGCTATCTCCCTGGTCATACTTTTGAAAGTTCTACTAAAAACAGCTCATTTTTTGTTATTCTAAACTCAGAAGACAGGAAAATCACAGCAGCAATTTCAGAAAGGTATTTTTTTTTCAGAAGTTTAATATTATATAAAAATGATAATAATGATGATGATAACAGCCAGGATTTAATGGGTGACACTATATGCCAGGCACTGGTTCTAAGGATGTACAAATACTAGCATAAAAGCCTGAAAAATTCAAAAAAAAAAATGGGGCCAGGGAGATGGCTCAGTGGAATAAGCGCTTCCCTGGCAAGCGCAAGGGCCTGAGTTCAATCCCTGGTTCTGCCAAAAAAAAAAAAAAAGCCGGGCATGGTGGCACATCTGTAAATCCCAGCACTCAGGAGGCTGAGGCAGGAAGATTATTGTGAGTTCGAGACTAGCCTGAGCTACAAAGTGAGCTTAAGGCCAGCCTGAACTGCAGTGAGACCCTGTCTCAAAAAGACAAAGAAAAAACAATGCCTGAAAAGTTAGTATTACTATCCATAACCTTTTTTTGGTGGTGGTGGTGGTAGTACTGGAGATTGAATCCTAAGCCTTCACTATGAGCTACACTCCCAGCCTTTTTGCCTCCCATGGTGCTGGGATTACAGACCTGCGCCACCATGCACCATCTGTTATTTATATTCTATCCATGGGTAAGATAGAGGTTAAACAAAATACTCAGGGCTTTCCAGCTAAAACTGGCAGAGATATTACAATATATTCAGCCTGACTCCAAAGCCATACACTGCCACTTATAAGTGTATCACTCTTTTCACCAAGGAAGCACAGAACCTCAAGATAACAAATGAAAATCCCAGCCTCTACTCCCTTTCCCTAACACTATCTGTCTTAAAACCGAACACTCCTTCACTCTTTCTCTACCTTTTCTTCTTCCTCCTTCGTGCAGCTGGGTCTTCATCCTCATTGTATTCTCTTGGCATTCTGTAAGAGACAAGAAAATCACTGACAGTAAAACACTGCACCAACCTGGAAAACTCCAAGAAGTGGCCATAAGAATTAAAAATACTGGGGCCAGGGAGATGGCTCAATGGAATAAGTGCTTCCCTGGCAAACACAAAGGCCTGAGATCAATCCCCAATTCCGCCAAAAAAAAAAAAAAAAGGAATTAAAAAAATAAAGGCCAAGAACACTAACCAAAGCAAGTTTCAATGAGGCAGAGATAAACAACATTTGTAGGTAATCAGTTCTCAGACTTTAAAAAGCATGAATATACATCCAAGAAACTATTAAAATTAAATAGCCTCAAGTATCCATCCCAGATAGCCTTGAGTCCTTGAGGCTTTAACAGGCCCAAAACTCAATTTTATCAGCACCAACAGCAACTCCAATACAAAACGAACACACCGTAGGAAACAGTCAGAAACTGGATTATCTCACTGGAGCATCCATTTTCACATGGAGAAAACAAAAAATACAAGATTAAAAGAAAGACTAAGCTTCTGTCTAAAACATTCTGGTTCAGTACAAAGATACAGACAGAAGCAAAGGAGGTGGAAGAAAGACTGGGTCAATTGAAAACTTACTCATGATGACGTGACTTAGAAGGTGGTGCAGAAGTAGGGGCAGCCCTTGGGGTCATGAGAAGTTTCCTGAAGTCTTCATTGGTAAGTTTGGATCTATAAAAGGCACAGATTTTATTTTTTTTTTTTTTTTTTTTTTTTTTGTCACAGAGACGATGTATTCTTTTTATTTTTTTTAAATATGGAACATGTATTTTCCATCAAGTATTGAGATACTAAACTCTAAGTCCGTACAGAATATGAAGAAGAAAAAAATAGGAATGAACACTTACATGTATTTACATAGATATTTAGAAATCCATCCATATACAGCATAGTAGCACTGTGGCATGACTGTCTCGTGACATTTTTTTTGTCTTATTTTTCATTTGCTACCTTTTAAAAAAGGGCAGTGTAGTAATAGCTGGTATGTCATGACAAGAAGTACACATTTAGAAGACCAGAATGGCAGGCATTTGGAGTGTGACCCTTCTATTACACTTTGTTAAAATTCATTGCAGTTGCTTGGTTCACAGGTATCAGCATACCAGTTGGGGTGAGAAACCTATCACTTAAGGCACAGATTTTAAAAATTAATACCCAACAGAAAATCCAACAGGAACATGCAAAAAAAAGAAAGAAAGAAAAGGTTAAGTAGAAATCAGAGAAATAGCCATGTGTGGTGGCACATGCCTGTAATCCTAGCACTCGGGAGGCTGAGGAGGAGGATTGTTGTGAGTTCGAGACCAGCCTGAGCTACAAAGTGAGCTTAAGGCCAGCCTGAACTGCATAGTGAGACCCTGTCTCAAAGATAAAAATGAAAACGAAAAAGAAAAAGTAATCAGAGAAATACAAAGTGAACCAGTATAACTACTGTGAAAGGCAATTTGGCAATATTTTTTAAAATTTTAGTGTATACATATAATATAAATTAGTAACACCTTTAGTCTACAGATAGCTCAGCCAATTACTGTAATGTATATAGGACCTGTAAAAGAGATTTAATGATAGCCCTGAAAATAATAAAAAGTACTAAGGACTGGGGATATGGCTCAGTGGAATAAGCACTTCCCTGGCAAGTGCAAGGGCCCGAGTTCAATCCCTGGTTCCGCAAAAAGTACTAAGAACCTAAATGTCCCTTAACTGGAAATTTACTAAGCAAACTGATGATATTTCCCAAACGAAGGCAGATAGCACTGACAATACAATGAAAATTTTTATTAGAACAGTGACAAGGACTTACTACTTAATAAAACCAGTCAGACTCGTTTGAGTCCTCTTGACTAGGGCTCTTCCTTGGACTACTGACCCTAGTCTTAAAAGGAAGAACCCTGTTAATTTATCAAGAATGTCCTGTTCTTGATATCCAATCAAGCTCTCTGTCCCCCTTCTCCGATCTTTGA
This sequence comes from Ctenomys sociabilis, assembly GCA_004027165.1. Lineage (NCBI taxonomy): Eukaryota > Metazoa > Chordata > Mammalia > Rodentia > Ctenomyidae > Ctenomys > Ctenomys sociabilis. The sequence continues at coordinate 33,088 of PVKA01015446.1, read as the reverse complement.
CATCTTTGAAGTTCTTTCTTCAAAGACTTTATCAAAAATGACTTCCACAACAGTTAACATTATTTCAATAAGAGAGAGAGACAGAGCCTAACTCCAATACAACAGAAACAAGAGAAGAATTATAGAAAATTACTAAAACTTTGCTAAATACTGGGGAGAGTTAGTACTGCCATATATGGTTGGCTCAGCAAGCCAAGGACAAAGCCTAGTCAAAAGCATACCCTTGGTTTCTGCTGGTCTATTGAAAGGAAGAGTTAATGAGTAATTTTTTTCTCCTCTTTAATTTTTTATAATGTATTTGACCAACTTTGCACGGTTACATGTGGTAATCTGAACAACTAATTTGAAGACAACACTATGCAATATAACAACCATTGTTCAATTCTTTTTTGTTCAGTGAAATTCTGTATTGTTATTTAACTTTTATTTTCTTTAAAACATAAAAAATTAAAAATAATATATATTCTTGGAACCTGACAAGTTTGATCAAGAAGGGAGTACTTGTAACTGTCATGAAAAATATCTCCAAGACACAGTGGCGTTTTAAAAAAATGAAAAATTATACACACTGTATAACACCATTCAAATATTTTTTTTTTTGTTTCGGAACCAGGGATTGAACTCAGGCCCTTGCGCTTGCCAGGAAAGTGCTTATTCCACTGAGCCATCTCCCCGGCCCCCATTCAAATATTTCAATGTGTGAAAACCTACAACTGATATATTTTCCTAAGTATGTGTATATATACATGTATGAAGAGTAACAAGAAAAGATACACATTAAAAAGACTGTGTTTATCTCTAAGAAAAGAACAGGAATTGGGGAGATTATCAAAGATTTTACCCTTTTTCCATTGTTTTAATTCTGTGTAAGAATTAATTCCCATATAATATGCTGTTAACAGATGAAAAGAACAAGAACTTTCCTTGTCAGAATTTCTCCTCTAATGCTTGTACATAGAGGCCCAAAACCACTTAAGGTTCACAGAAATAATAGGTCAAGTAGTACAATTTCTTGTTAGCAAGATATCGAGAATTCTTTCATCACTAGCACCACCATCACTCCCATTCATTGCTCATCTCACTTCCATAATCCCAAAACAAATACTTACTGGTGGAAGGAATGAGGATCATCCACATCATGACCATCTGGGGCCAAAGGATTGGAGAATGGCTCGCCTAAGAAAATAAAAATCACTGCTGATGTTATTAACGTTTGTGTCTGGTCCTTTGGGAAAACTGAGTACTACAGCAGCGAATGATACAAAAGAAAGCCAAAAAGAGCCGCAGTGACAATACAAGGTTATACTGGCGGACCTGGCACCCTATAAATAGCACTGAGGCAGGAAGATCGCTGTGAATTTGAGGCCAGCCTGGACTACATACTGAGTTCAAGACCTGCCTGAACTACATATCAAGACCCTGTCTCAAAAAAAAAAAGAAAAAAAAAGAAAGGAAGAAAAAGAAAAAACGTAATGTAATAAGTGTTGAAAGGGGAACATACAAGGAGCTCTGACAGCACAGATGGACTTCCTAAAACTGAACTGGAGAGATAGCTCAGCGGCAAAAGTGCATGCTTGGCAAGTGTACAGTCCTGAGTTTGATCCCCGGTACCAAAACAAAAATGCTACATATAATATCTGGCACAGTGGCCCAAGTCTGTAATCTCAGCTACTCGAACGTGACGGAAGAATGGCGAGTTCAAAGCCAACTTGGGCAACAGGAAGGCCCACGTCTCAAAAACAACAATGTATAATTGTTATTATATATTGTAATAATCGGACTTCAGCGACATGCTAAGGAAGCTGCTGGGGGTGGTGAGAGACTGCCGTAGTCCTGTGAAACCGAGAACCGACTTGGTGAGTGTCCGGCCCTCTCGGTACGCGAGGATACGCCCGGCTGCGGCCGTTACACAACATTGGTTAAGACTTGTCAAAATAACGGGCTCAAAAGTCTCTAGTCCCGCAGAGAAAAAGGAATAAAGGAGTCAAGTCTTACTATCTCTCTCCGGCATTTTGTCTCAGTCTCTCAACACCAGCAAGTATAACTCCGACCAGAAAACAGCGATGCCTCTCCCACAGTGCACCTCGAAAACCAACCACAGTGCTTTGCGTTCCGAGACCTAGCTTCCGCCCTCTCGCGTTGGTCCCTGCCTGCGGAGAAACCCAGCGTGACTGCGGCTCTAACATGCTTTCGTGTCATTGGCTAACCTTTATCCCGCCCCCTACGTCATCCAATCCACTATTGGTTCGGCTCTAGAACCGGCTTGGAAAGTCAGGGACTCGAATCTAAGCACCGAGTGGAGATGGCGGCTGCTGCGGCCGGTAGAGTGGTTGGGGCAAAGCTGGGTCTGCGTGAGCTTCGCATCCACTTATGCCAGCGCTCTCCCGGCAGCCAGGGAGTGAGGTGAGGCGCGGCGTGTTAAGGCGGGGAGTTTCGGAACTCGGTGGTCAAGACCTTAACCTTCCGATGTTTCGGAAAGCCCACCTCCATTGTACGCGCAGTGCTCTTTCCCGCCCCGCAGGGACTTCATCGAAAAACGCTATGTGGAGCTCAAGAAGGCGAACCCTGACCTTCCCATTCTAATCCGCGAATGTTCCGATGTTCAGCCCAAACTGTGGGCCCGCTATGGTGAGTGCGGGCCAGTGGGGATCTGGGAGAAAGAGCGGTCCAAGGTCACACAAAAGCATGTAGAGAGATTAAGCCCAGATTAAAGCCAGTGTGTTTTCGCTGAAACACTGACTTTCGCGGATGTCATGCTTTGTATGTGGAACAAAATCTGTAGGTTTTGGCTAGGACCTACTTAGGGATCAGATCTTCTGGTCAGAATTGGCTTCAGGAGCTGGGCTTGGTAGTGCACGCCTGTAATCCAAACACTCGGTATGCTTCGGCAAGACTGCTGTAAATTTAAGGCCAGCCTGAATTATATAACGAGACCCTGTCTCAAAAAGAAAACATAAATGCTATCCAGTTTCTGTCGGCATAGGTCCTTTCAAATTTCCTGTGACCAGTGCAGATGTAGTTAAGCACTTAATGTAGGCGCTGTGTCGAGATCTGTTGCCTAAATTTCATTTACTCCTGATTAATCATGAGAGATGGAATTTTTTTTTTTTTTTTTTTGCAGAACCGGGGATTGAAGTCAGGCCCTTGCCAGGGAAGTGCTTATTCTGCTGAGCCATCTCACCAGCCCCTGGATTTTTTTATGATTAGAAAAATAAATCAAAATGTTATAGAACAACTTAATACAGCTATTGTTCAACAGGATAGAGCCTTTACATCTGTCCACCTTTCTTAGAATGCACCTCCTGACTTCCACAGCTGACACATTAGTTTGTTATTGTCTCTGAATCTCTTCAAAAAGGCATTCCTCGCCGGGCGTGGTGGCGCATGCCTGTAATCCCAGCACTCGGGAGGCTGAGGCAGGAGGATTGTTGTGAGTTCGAGACCAGCCTGAGCTACAAAGTGAGCTTAAAGCCAGCCTGAACTGCATAGCGAGACCCTGTCTCAAAAAGACTCAAAAAGACAAAAAAAAAAAAAAAAAAAAAAAAAAAAAAAAAAAAAAAAAAAAAAAAAAAAAAAAAAAAAAAAAAAAAAAAAAAGGCATTCCTCAGCCAAGAATGTAATACTCGGTTCCTTTCCTATATCATATTCCAACATACTCAATTAGAACAATTCTTATGCTTCCTAACTCATAGTAGATATGCAGTAAATGTAGTTATGCAGAATTTTTCATTACATTCTGCCCTTGTAATATGTGGGGGGTAAGAGAAAATCATACCTAACGCAGACTGGAGACTAGAATGTCATACACTAATAATTAAGGGAGAAAAGGTTCTCTCCCTTAAAACCAACAGACGTAAAGAAAAACAGCCAAATGGAGCCCGGGAGATAGGTCAGTAAAATAAGCACTTGCCTGGCAAGCACAAGGACTGGAGTTCAATCCCCAGTTCCGCCAAAAAAAAAAAAAAGAAAAACAGCCAACTTTGGGGTATTGAGCCATGTATTGTTCAGAGGACTGTGAGAGCCCAAAGAATAGAAAACCAGCCCATATATATAATACACTTCCTGCTGTGGTTATTAATAATAAGTGCCTAGTGACCCTTAAAGCTTCTCTGAAACAACTTTTTTCTCAAAATTCTTGTTGGACCTAGGATTCCTTGGTGTGTTTTGAAACTCACTGGATTAATTTCAGGCATACCAAATTCATTTGATCATAGTCTCTTTACTGCCTTTCACATCCTAACAAGACTCACAATTTTTTTTTCCCCCTGTGGAACCGGGGATTGAACTCAGGCCCTTGTGCTTGCCAGAGAAGCACTCAGTGGAAACTGAGCTATCTCCCCAGCCCCCAAGACTCATAATTTGGTAGCTCCAAACAAGGTGTAATGATACCCACGTGCAATCTCAGCATTCAGGCAGCAAACTGATGTGAATTTAGATATAATGCACTGAAAACCAGTCTGAACTACAGAGGGAAACCCTGTCTCCAAAAAAAAAAGAAAATATGGTAGACCCATAATGCAGAGTACTTATTTAGTAATCTCTGTCTTCAGCATTTGGTGAAGAAAAGAATGTCTCCTTGAACAACTTCAGTGCTGATCAGGTAACCAGAGCCCTGGAAAATGTGATAAGTGGCAAAGCTTGAAGCCTTCACTGAGGATTGTTATGACCAAGAGCCCCAGAACCTGGGTTCTGCTGGACAGTACAACAGGAAAACGTGTTCTCTTCCTTATAAAGCTTGTATTGTAAAATGCTACCTCAGAGTGTTCTTTTTTTTTTTTTTTTTTTTTTGTGGAACTGGGGATTGATCAGGCCCTTGTGCTTGCCAGGGAAGCACTTATTCCACTGAGCCATCTCCCCGGCCCCTCTCAAGAGTGTTTTTTGCTTGTTTTACCTCTATCCCTTATTGTACAACCAGAGGCAAAGAAGTTTAATATAAAAATAAAATTTTATTTTTTTTCTCCTCAGAAACCACCAGAGAGGTGGGAGTATGGGGGGGAAATCCAAGGCCCTAGAATAAATAGGCTATATAAAGCACTCCCTGTTTGAACAGTGTAAGATACAGGAGGAGAAAACAATTCATAATGGTCCTAAGCCCCCTGAAAGAATATGAGCAAAGTAACTGGTGAGAGGGTAGAGTACATGAGAAGCCAGATCAGCCATGAAGAGCTGTCTGCTGGAGAGCACGCACTCGATCCTGAAGCTGGACTTCATCCTGATGCCTTTCCAAGGCCTGTAGTCCAGACTGCTGCAGGAAGACCTGGGCAGCCTGGGGGCAGGGAAGAAAAGGACTCAACACTTGGGTCCTTGTGCTCTGTGACTCAAGCCTCCCACTAGCCTTATGGAGCCCACTTTTTGGTGAGCTCTTAGAAGGTTCATTCTCAACAAGATAGTACAGATTCCAACCTATACAGCCCACTAGGTTAACCCAGCCTGAAGAAATATCCATAGATGGAACTGGAACAAGAGGTCATATGGCAGTAGAGACTTCTGAGCAGGTGATATGGGAGGCCAGGGCCAGAAACCTACCTCTGGCTGATAGAGGAATAGCAACTGTAACAGCTCCAAACTCTGGCCTACTACCTCAGCATCTAAGAGGGTCACTGTCTTTAGCAAGCAGGGGAGCAAGGGCCCTGGCCACAGCCGTTGGCAGTAAGCTGGACCCTTCTCTGCAACATTGCACAGAACTGTGAGTACCTGCAGAGAGACAATCCCCCAAATGAGGATATGCAGTACTGGGCACATGGCCACATACTATGCCAAACTCTAGTAAGCACATTCTTTAATACTGACAACTAACTCATACTTTTACCCCAATTATATGTGGAGAGGCCAGATGATATGCACAAGGAAAGCAGTGATCCAGTTCAGGAAGTGACAAATGGCTGAGTCTGAGGCCACCCTGGGCTACACAGTGAATTGAAGACCAGTCTGAACTACAGAGTAAAACCCTGTCTCCAAAAAAAAAAAAAAGAAAGAAAGAAAGAAAAAACCTGCAAGGCCCATAATGCAGAGTACTTATTCAGTAATCTTTCTCCTCAGCATTTGGTCAAGAGAAGAATGTTTCTGAATAACCAGTGCTGGTCAAGTAACCAGACACCTGGCAAATGTGCTAAATGGCAAAGCTTGAAGCTGGTTTGCTTTAGCTCTCAAGCCACAACATATCACCTGTCATCTCTAAACAAAGAGTACTTCTCATATCTGAGCACTTCTTGTTTGCATTTTAAAAAGTAGTGCTTAGACTCCTGACACCAATACATACCAGTATGCTCACCACATTCGACACTGACAACAGCTGTAAGAGGGGTTCAATCAGGTCCAGGGAGAGCAAACAAGTACACAAAGTAGGGCTGTTTGCTGGAAGAGAAAATGTGAATATAAAATGCTCTGTACTGGGGCCTAAACTATTCACCACAATGCTACACAACTCAGTCTAACTGACCCTTTGTATCTAACTGTCTAGGCCCTTTGGACAAAGAATGCCTGTCTCTGCTGATGCCTAGCACTCCTACAGCATGTACCTTTGAGTTCTTCACCCCACCCCAACCCCACCATGAAGTCCCTTACCTCCACTCATCTCCAGAAAGACAAGGGTGTAAAGAGCTTTTCACTGTGACTAGAGACTAGACCTCCCTGACAAAGCTTAAAGGGGGCCAGAGTCTCCTCAGATACAACTCCGTCTCAGCAGCTTTGAAGCCCCCAGTCTGTAGCTATTCTCCACCCCACTGGAAAAGTTTCATTTATACTTCTGTCTCCAAGAGCTTCTTGGGGGAGGGAGAAGTAGTGTATGGGGACCAACTGACTACCCCCAGGAGGCTGAACAGGCCAGGAAGGACAGGATTCTGTTTGTGGCAGGTATGTACATTCACCCACACACCACACATGTACCCAGGGTGACTATGTGATCATGTGTGTGTACACAAACAGGTAAATCCAGCTGAACAATGTGTGTGTTCTACCAACATGCCTTGGTGTATCACACATGCATGAATTCATGGGTACAAGTGTCATTAACTGTACTCTCAGTCTCCTTCCTCTGGGGACCCCATGAAGTTCAGGGTAACCATCTTATCCCCAAATCCTGCACGCTGAGTAGATCAGGCAGGGAGACTAGGTTTACGGAATATTAAGAGCATTTTTTTCCTTAAAGAATTTTCTGACCAAAGTATTTATTAAAATATTTTGCTTTAGGGTCTGGGGAGATAGCTCAGTGGAATAAGTGGCTTCCCTAGCAAGTTCAAGGACTTGCGTTCAATCCCTGGTTCCACAAAAACAAAAAAATTTTGCTTCAGCGTGTTCCTGAACAAGGTTTCTTTGACAAGCCTGGGCAGTAAACAAAAGGTGGGGCCTCTGGGGCTGATACTCTCATCTACCTATACCCTAAGCTGTCCTTTTGCCTCACATTGAAGGAACCCTGAGTGATCTATTTATTGGGAGAGACTGCCTCTCTAGGGAGTCATTTTAGGGCTCCAGACTGCCACCTAGATGGATATGAAGTAAGAGACATGAGTAGGAAGGTTTTCACAGATGGGGTTCAGGAGAGGTTCGCAAAGGACCTCCCCTCAGTCCAAACTGCATGGGCCCCTCCTAAGATACCAGAAAGTCCTCCACTCACCCACTTTTCATTCTGCATTTTAGTTTTTCATCAGCTTCATTCCCTCTTACATTGCTTTTACTTTTTATTTATTTGGTTTTTTTTTTTTTGCAGAACCGGGGATTGAATTCAGGCCCTTACACTTACCAGGCAAGTGCTTATTCTACTAAGCCATCTCCCCAGCCCGGCTTTTAGAATTTTGATAATACTAAAATAAAGGTTCAGGTCTGAACAGATTATGGTACATACCAGTAAGATTGTTAAGGAGCCAGAGGCCCTCAGGAAGCAGGCTAGGCTGTTTCTGAAGGAAGAACTCAAGTAGGATAAATAAGGCTGCCACAATTCGTTCATCTCTGAGCTGCATTTGCCCTCCTACGTCCTCTACTGCCACCTCTGTTAGCAGATTACTTAGACACCGAATCACAGGGCATGCAAGCTGCAAAGATAAGTTGAGGTTGAAGTGTGAAGAAGAAAAGTTACTGAATACCAGAAGAAGGGCAGAGCCTGAAGAAACATCTCCCAGACCCTGGCCTGACCTTTTCACCTACCAGGTCCAGTCCTGCATCCTCTGTTGTCTGGACAACCTCAGCCAAGTCCAACAGCAGTAGCCCCAGAGTAGACAGAGCTCCATGAGTGATAAGCAGGGCATTATTGACCTGGCTGGGCAACAGCAAGCAAGTAGTCAATGCCTATCCTGCCTTTAAACTGGGAAATAGCTTCAAACTGGGCATGGGGGGGGGAGACCACAGAGAAACAAAAACATTATAGCAATTCCAGAAATGTGTTCAAAGATCTAATGTGACATGTAAGGAAATATCTCCAGCATTTTCTCAAATGGCCTGTGTTACCTGCAGATGATGTAGTGAAGGCACCATGCAAACTCCACAGCGACCCCAAGGTTCAGCTTTGGGCCTGGTTGCATCAACTGTAGCATGTGCTGTGGCAGGGTGGAGTTCAGGATACAGCTGTCAACAGAAACAGGGCCGTGAATACACCACAAAGATGGCAGTGGCTCTTCCCAAACCTTTATACCAAGGAGAAGGTGTCTAATTCCAAAGTGCCACTGAGAGCTGGCCAAATAGCTCAGCTCAGTGGATTAAAGCTCCTGCAAGCACATGCAGGGGCCAGGGGTTCAATCCTAGGGCCTGCTGTGCTGGCCCCACCCCCAAGACACAGATGGCAATTGAGACTGGCATACACCTATAATCCCAGCTCTTGGGAGGCTATAAACAGGCAGATCACAAGTCTAATCTAGTAGTGAGACCCTGAACATCCTGTAGACCCTTCCCTAAAATACAAAAAAAAAAAAAAAAAAAAAAAAAAAAAAAAGCCAAAGCTCCTCCTTGCGAGATGTAAATGGAGTTAAATCGGAAATCATATCTGATCACACTATAATACCAAGAAGGTCGACCCTGGCTAAATATCTACGTACATAATTTTACTTACGGAATGATCTCCTCTGGAGCTTCCTTAGCCTGCAGAAGCTGGGACAGGGCATATCCAACAGCTTCCAGCACAGCCACATGTGGGGACTAGAAGTAGACAGGTTAGTGATCTGTCTTTGGAAGCCTGGTCATAAGGTTCCTTGAGACTTTTAGCCCATTGCCATGGAGGTGGGCATTACATACTCGAAGCCAGTGGGCACACAGGTAGGAGCAAAGGAAATTATGCCCAGGGAGAGGGAATGGAGATACTCACCTGGATGCAGGAGGCCAAGGCTGGAACAATGCCCTGTGGCAGGAGCTGCCTCCTCACAGCCTCACTCTCCACAATCAGGTTTCCCAGTGTATACAGACACAGCTCCTGAGAGTAGGCAACAATAGCACCGGGCTGGGCTCACCTCACACTAGACCTTAAAGCTCACAAGAAGGTGATGAAGGGTGTCTCCACTGCTGTGGCCATTGGAAACGCTTTACTGTTTTTCTTCTGCCTATCTGCCAGCTTAAACTAGACCAAAAACACTATTTTAAAATCTAAGCCCTGAACAAGATGATAGAGATAGGACTTACTATGAAGTCTGAACTGTGACCGGAGAGGTAGGTGAGGAGGTAGGAAGTAGCTGGTAGGCAGGCTTCGGCCACCACAGATTGCTCAGAATGAGAGAGTTCATGAAGGCACCGAGCCGCCTCAAGCTGCAACAGGGCCCGGTTGCAGGTCAGAAGCCCCACCAGGGTCCTCATGCTTCCCTCCATCCTACACGAGTAAACACCAGAGTCCTGATAAGTCTATGATAGTCTCTTTACCCTCTCCTTTCCCTTCAGAGCCCTGCCCAACCACTCAATCACCCACACTGACCGGATGAAAGTTTGCTGTGTCTCAAGGTGCTGCAGGCCTCTACGAAGAGTGACCAGAGCTTGCTCTCTCTCCTTTTCCTCTGTCCCCCGCTGAGCTAGTCGAAGGAACTGCTGGATCTAAAGCTCAGGACAGAAAAGAAAAAACTCAATTCCCAGGAAGCAAGAGCTGTATCCCTCTCTGCTCACTTCATTTCTTTTTTTTCTTTTTTGCGGAACCAGGGATTGAACTCAGGCCGTTGTGCTTGCCCGGCAAGCACTTATTCTACTGAACTATCTCCCCAACCCCTCCCCATTTCATTTCTGGGAACTCCAATATCATACCATCTCTAAAACTTGTTACTAATCCCAGTATGGCTAATAAGAACCAATGCTTCAAGGGAGCTCACGAAGAGGGAATCAGCCCAGCCCCTTACTCCACAAAGAACCTGAATGTTTCCTCACCTGAAAAAAATAAAATTGCAGTGTCTAGTTTATGGGATATTTCAAGGATAAACATTTAATCTTCTCAGCCTAGAAAACTACTTTCTAGAACAGTGATGTTGAACCTTTTAGAGACTGTCAAACTGGAACTCAAAACCAACTTACTTATTGCAAAGTTGGTTTTACAATTAAACCTGAATACTGGGGGTTTAGTTCAGAAAAAAAAAAAAAACAACTCTACACTTATATCTTCAGTCTTTAAAGAAAAACACAATTAACATGTATCCCATAAGTTTACCACCACTGCTATGAACATTTCCCCCATACAACCTACAGCCCAGCAATACTCAGCGTAATATGACTTATTTTAATGCTTCCAAGCTCTGGCACATCTATGTCACCTGCCTGGGTTACCCTGTCAACTTCCTCCAAACTTCTGCTCATGATTGCCTCAGAAACGTTAGCTCTTTCAGCCTTCCTTTGGTAGACTTAGAGGAGTTTCTCTTGTGCCTTATGGTTCTCTGCATTATGATAGGTGGCAGCACACCTGTCCTTTACTGGTCTGTGAGTACTTCAAAGAAAAAACTATCTTTTTCATCTTATATACCCTTAATGCCCGGTATAATGTCCTGAGATAATGTAAGCTCACAATGAAGAAGTAACACAGTGTAGGCATAAGCACTAGGTGAACCCATGATGTTAACACAGGCAATACAAACACAAGGTACACCTAATGCCTGCTGAATGTATAAACCATTTTATGTACTCATCCAATTAATAATTAACATCTATTACATCTAGTATAAAATAGGGTCTACGGCACTGGGGAGATGGCTCAGTTGAATAAGCGCTTCCCTGGCAAGAGAAAGGGCCTGAGTTCAATTCCCAGCTCCACCAAAAAAATAATAAATAATTAATTAATTTTAAAAAATAGGGTCTAAGTAATCATGGAATTAAAAATCTACCGAGAGGGCCCAGGAGATAGCTCAGTGGCACAAGCATCTTCCTGGCAAGTGTAAGGTCCTGAGTTTAATCCCCGGCACCGCAGGCACAAAAAAAAAAATCTAGAGATGGGGAAAAAAAAATGAACAATTTGGTAAATGTTTAAATATCAGAAAAAAATAAACACTGCCAAACAGAATACTAAAAGGGATGATCACTTTGGATGTAGCAAAATCAAAGACCTTGAGAAAGCACAGTTAGACTGTCCTTTTACAAACTGAATAGGAGATAGTGCTTGTGATAGGTTTTTTTGGCAGTGCAGTAAAGATAGGAAAGATAAAAGAAGCCTTTATTAACTCCAAAGACAAGGAGAGGATGGGGGGTGGGGGGGAGGCAGATGGGGCAGCTAGATACCCTGGCCTTAGACAAAGAAAGTTGAGGCTTTTATGGACTTCTGTTACGGGTGGAGTTTGAGGGGGATGGACGAAAGGAAACTGCACCCAGGGCTGAGATGGAGAAGTGGGGAGTGGTCTCTAGGAAGATAAGTTGTTGTTGCAAGGGGTTCAGCCATATTAGAGGACCACCACAACAATTCAACAATTTACACTAGGGCCAGAACCTATCAGGTTGGTATGGGTCAACTGATAGGGTCAGAGTCAGGCAGAATAGAGCTTTGCAGGTCACAGGAAAGATTTTGATCTGTTTTCAAAATAGAAACTGAGGGGCTGGGGAGATGGTTCAGTGGAATAAGCGCTTCCCTGGCAAGCGCAAGGGCCTGAGTTCGATGCCTGCAGTATCCAAAGATAATTTCAGTAGCTTGACCCATGGGACACATGTGGATGTATAGAGCGATTTGCGTTCAGGTTTGGGAGCTGACCCTAAGTACCTGCGGGAGTGAATACTGAAGCGCGCTGCTCTCCCGGTCCGCTCACCTCGGCTTCCCCGAGAACCGTGGCCGCCCCTTCCCCAGCGGCTTCCTCTGGGGCTTCTCTCAGCAACCTCTTGCTAACCAGCTGCTGCTCCCGCCGCGCCTTCCGCAGTGCTGAGGACAGCGTACCCGCCTCGGGGTCAGCCACCACCCAGCACCCAGAACCCGCAGCCTCGAGCTCGGGGTCTCCTTTCCCCACCGCCGGCCGCTACAGCCTTATTTTCCGGCGGTCCCTCGCCTGCCCGCACCTGCCTCCCGCTCCCGCCGGCGGCACCGCAGCTCCTCCACCCCGCAAGCCACCCGCCTGAAGCGGCTTTGCCGTTGGCTCCACATGATGAAGCTGGAAAAAAAAATTAGGGAACTCAAGGCCGATAGCTCCGCCCGGAAACGAAGAAAATGGGAGGAATGGCGCAGTCGCAGCGCGAGGCGAGGGGGCGGGGCGCAGTGCGGCGTGACGTGCGCCGTAGGCGGAGCGCAGTGCGGGAGGGCGGGGCTGGGGCGGGGTGAGGCGGAGATGAGGGGAGGAGCGGGGATTGGGGGGCGGGGACGGGGTGGAGCAGAGCGGGGCCTGGCGGAAGGGTATTCTAGGCCGACCAGACAGACCACACCTCTGATAGGTGTCTTTCCTTACTCGTTGTAGAAACAAAGTTACTAATCCCCACTCCCTAGGCCAGCAGTGTCATCATACGTTCACCCAACACAATCTCTCTACGCCCCACACGTTCAAAACAACACCAAAATACCGCTAAGGAAGAGTCGCCATTCCATTGCTGCCTAAATGTTTCAAGGGCTTTGCACCATTGAAGGCTGGCAACCACGATGTCCCCATTTTACTGGTGAGAAAAACAATCCATTGCTTCGCAAAATGTTAAGCATCAGAACTTTATCAGGCACTAGAGAAGCACTAATGGAGAGGAAGGGAAAAAAAGTGTTCCTCACGCACAAACCCAAATTGTTGGAAACTTACCTATGTGATCTAATCTTTGACTTCCTCTCCAATGTATACCGGAAGGGCACCCCATCTCGTTCGTATTTTTTGAGAGCTTATGTTCGTCTGGATACAGTGTCATGCTGTGCAGTTCAATCTGGAGCTCACCAGCCTCTTAAGCCCTCAATCTCTTTCTTTCTTTTTTTTTGCGGAACTGGGGATTGAACTGAACTCAGGCCCTTGCACCTGCCAGGGAAGCTCTTATTCCACTGAGCCATTTCCCCGGCCCAACAATCTCTTTTTTTAAACCAGTTTTCTACTCGTTTGATCCTACATTTTCACAGGTTGTATGCTCTGCCTAGAACCCTGTGACTACCTTCTACCTACACCCTTCCCTTAACATCATCCTGGAAGTTTCAACTCCAATGTCTCCCACCTGTCCCAATGTCTCTGTTATGTACTTCCTCATAACCCTTTTTACAGCTGTCACTAATGTACAGTGTAATTGCTTGATGTTGTCTCTTCCCATACCCCTTCACAACTCCTAGAGGCATTTAAGGATTTTTATTGGAGGCCTTTGATTTGATTTTTTTTTTTTTTTTTTTTTTGGCAGAACCAGGGATTAAACTCAGGCCCTTGCACTTGCCAGGGAAGCATTTATTCCACTGAGCCATCTCCCCAGCCCCTGGACACCTTTGATTTTTACAAAACTATTAATTAGGCAAAGGTACAAATAGTGAAAATGAATTATTCCTAAAATCATTTTCCCTCCCTTCAATTTATTTGTACGGGGGCCAGGGGGATGGCTCAGTGGAATAAGTGCTTCCCTGGCAAGTGCAAGGGCCTGACTTCAATCCCCAGTTCTGCCAAAAGAAAAAAAATTATTTGTACCCCTTTGTAGCCAGCTAATAATTTGTAATCTGTCCCTCAAAACAAACCATTAAATATCCATAGACCATCATCCTGTCCTCCACACTTTTTCTCTAGGTCCAAAATCTAGTAAACTACTGGACAGCTGTTAATTGAGCACCTATTATGCACCAATGCAATGACTGAGGGTAGGGCTGATCATGATTCTACATGTAACAGGCTGGCTTCTTAACCCATACCTTACTCTTGCTAGGGAAGATGAGACAAATTCTCAGGCAAAAGCTATGGTCTGCACATGTCTCCTCAAACAGTCACAGCTCCACAAACTGCCTTTCTTCCCCTACTTGTCTGGCAACGCTATTAACCGCTAAGAACTTACCTCATGTTTTGTCTTCTACAGGGTTTGGTGTTCCTTTCTCCAAGACTCATACAGATCCTCTTCTGCAGGAGTCCTCTTTGCTGTGGACTGCATTTCTGGGTTCCTGTTTTCCTCCCCTACTGACTAGAGTACTTGAAGAACTATGTCTTGGCCAGGACTACATTCCAAGTCTTCTCTCCAGTGTGCACTTCATAGACAAATGATATTCGTTTATCAAATCACGACCTAACTTGGAGATTTGTTTGTTTATTTTTGGCAGAACCTGGAATTGAACTCAGGCCCTTGTGCTTGCCAGGGAAGCATTCATTCTACTAAGCCATCCCCCCAGCCCCATAATTTGGAGGTCTTTACAGAATCCTCACTGCCCTTGGCTTGCACTTCTGCACACCCAATGCTTCCCCAACAGTAAGGGGTTTTACTGAGGAACAAGACTGTGGCTCAAGTGCTCTAAATGTAGAGGCTTTAAGGATGAAGAACAGCTGATGGCTGGGGAGATAGCTCAGTAGAATAAGCACCTGCCTGGCAAGCACAAGGTCCTGAGTTCAATCCCCAGTAATGCAAAAAAGAATAGCTGAGACTAACTTTAGTAATAGGGCTATGTGATGATGACTTTACTCATGGAGAGTGTGATACAGCTTCTAGCTAGCTGTCTTCCCAAAGCCTCATGTGGTCATAGATGGGCTTTTCCACAGATGGCTGGATCTAGAGTATGTGACTGATTCACAGTGTAATGCTGCGATTAAGGGTGAGTGATTACTAACTCAGCACACTGACTAGTTTGACATCACCATAGTCCCAGTAACCTGAATAGAGTATAAAAGGGGCAGAAAAAAGTTGCCGAGGTCCCTTGCTTGTTTGGCTTCCTTCTGCCCTCCCAGAAAATATTTCTGCTCTGTGATGCCCATCTACCATGTCACCCTGCCTTGGAGTCCTTCAGTAATAGACTGAAACCTTTACAAACTGTGAGCTGAATAAACATTTTCTCCTTTAACTTCGGGTGTCAGGTATTTTGTCTCAGCAATGAGAAAAGTAAGACAAGTACTATTATTGTCTCCATTTTACAAAGCAGGAGAAATATGAGGCCCAGAAGCCTGCCCAAGTCTCAGAATCTTAGTGGTAAAGCTGGGAATGCAAGCCTGGCTGTTAACTTCAGCGTAGTAAATTAACACTGGGCTACACTCAGCTCTTGGTCCTCAGGGATGTCACCATTGCCTGGCCTGAGGCATGGATCAGTCTATGAAAGACACTTTTCCTTCTTTGGGTTAGAGGCAGATGTGCAGCTTTCCCTAGTGAAAGAGTAAGTGTAGATTTGAAATATTTTTAAGCAATACATGGTGATGCACATCTGTAACTAATACAGCACTCAGGACGCTGAGACAGGAGAATTGCTTCAAATTCAGGCTTACCCTGGGCTACCAACTGAGTTCAAAACAAGTTGCTAAACTACACAGCAAGACCCCGTTTCAAAAACAAAAACAAAAAAATCAGGGCTGGGGAGATGGCTCAGTAGAATAAGTGCTTCCCTGGCTAGTGCAAAAAAATGGCCAGGAAAAAAATGGTCATGCCTATAATCCCAGCACTAGGGAGGCTGAGGCAGAAGGATCAATGCAAATTTGAGGTCATCCTGGGCTATATAGTGAATACAAGGCCAACATAGACTCTGTAATGACATTCTGTCTCAAAAAAAAAAAAAAAAAAAAAAAAAAAAAAAAAAAAAAAAAAAAAAAAAAAGGAAAGGAAAACATTTTCAGGTAGCTTTTTTCTTCAGATATCCAAGGGTATGAACCTGTGAGAGCCAGTATAAACACATAACCCTATTGTCACTTTCTGGGACACTTGCTTCTTTTTCTTGGCAAAACAAGTGATTTACTAATTAATTTTTATTCAGCATAGTATGGCTCTTCCTTCCTGGAACACAGGAATCATTCTTAGGAGAGAGCAGGAGAGGGCAAGGTACAAATGGTAAACAATTCTTCTTGGCCAAACTGAAGGCTGGTGTTGTCCCAAAAATAACAGCAAGGGAATTCTTTTTTTTTTTGTCTTTTTGAGACAGGGTCTCACTATGCAGTTCAGGCTGGCCTCGAGCTCACTTTGTAGCTCAGGCTGGTCTCAAACTCACAACAATCCTCCTGCCTCAGCCTCCCGAGTGCTGGGATTACAGGCATGCGCCACCACGCCCGGCCCTCAGCAAGGGAATTCTGATAAGGGAATGTCCCAAACTACTTGGAGATAGGATCAGATGGGATTTCTAAAACTGAAAAAAATTGTTGGGCGTGGTGGTGTACACCTGTAATCCCAGCATTCAGGAAGCTGAGGCAAGAGTATCCTTGGCAGTTCCGAGCATGGACTACAAAGTAAATTCAAGGGCAGCCTGAACTGCATAGTGAGACCCTGTCCAAAAAGACAAAAAAGAAAAGAAAAAAATTGAGCCAGTCATGGTAACAAACACCTGTGACTCCACCATTCTGGAGGCTGGGGCAGGGGTATTGTTGTGAGTTCAAGGCCAGTCTGAGCTACAAAGCAAGACCTTGACTCAAAAACCAAACAAACAAGAAAAAGAATGCTAGAGTGCTTGATCCAAAGCATTTATTACCTACAGTGTAGGTACAGTGTCCTCAAGATAGAGGGGGAGGAATGTTCTACCTAGGTAGAGCATAAGGAAATAAGGAAATCAGGACAGAGTTTATATGAGGTTAAGGAATTTGGCTTAGGGTCAGGGCTAGTTTCTCTCTGTGTGTTGGAAAACCATCTGAACACCTTTATCAATACCTGGAAATTTTCAAGGCCATCAATTGGGTTCAAGACTGCAGGGAAGCAGAACACACACACACACACACACACACACACACACACACACACCACAAAAATAGCGCTCCAGTACATCAAGAGTGAGCCCACCAAGAAGCAAATTAGGAAAGCAATCCCATTCACAATAGTTTCAAAATAAATACTTAGGAATCAACCTAACCAAGGAAGTGAAAGACTTCTACAATGAGAGCTATAATATCCTGAAAAAAAAAAAAAAAAGACTGAAGAGGACATCAGCAAATGGAAAGATATGGGGCTAGGGAGATAGACAGGCAGTCTAAGGACCTGCCTGGCAAGCTCAGGGACCAGGATTTGATCCCCATTACCGCATGCCATGCAGGTCCAGGAACCCAAGCCAACTATTCAGACCACTGAAACTGGGGTGTGGTGGCACACACCTGTAATTCCAGTGCCAGAGGAGGCTAAGACAGGACGATCGCTATGACCCCAAGCTGTGTAGCAAGACCCTGTGCCAAATAAGTAAAAAAGGTTTTGTTTTTGTTTTTAAAGGAAGCCTACGGGAATCCAGCATCTATATCACTATAAAGCCAGGAGGGGGAGCGAGAGGTTAAGAGAGTCGGAGACATTATCCATTATCTGCTTCCATCCGCTGCCAAAGCCACTGCAGTTATGGATGATCGGGAGGATCTGGTGTACCAGGCAAAGCTGGCAGAGCAGGCCGAGCGATACGACGAAATGGTTGAATCAATGAAGAAAATAGCAGGAATGGATGTGGAGCTGACAGTTGAAGAAAGAGAGCCGGGCATGGTGGCCCATGCCTGTAATCCCAGCACTCAGGAGGCTGAGGCAGGAGGATTGTTGTGAGTTCGAGACCAGCCTGAGCTACAAAGTGAGCTTAAGGCTAGCCTGAACTGCATAGTGAAACCCTGTCCTCAAAAAGCCAAAAAAAAAGCCGGGCGTGGTGGCACAGGCCTGTAATCCCAGCACTCGGGAGGCTGAGGCAGCAGGATTGTTGTGAGTTCGAGACCAGCCTGAGCTACAAAGTGAGACCCTGTCTCAAAAAGCCAAAAAAAAAAAAAGCCAAAAAAAAAGAAGAAGAAGAAAGAAACCTCCTATCTGTTGCATATAAAAATGTGAATGGAGCTAGAAGAGCCAAATAATTAGCAGCATTGAACAGTAAGAAGAAAACAAGGGAGGAGAAGACAAACTAAAAATGATTCAAGAATATCGGCAAAAGCCGGGCATGGTGGCGCATGCCTGTAATCCCAGCACTCGGGAGCCTGAGGCAGGAGGATTGTTGTGAGTTCAAGACCAGCCTGAGCTACAAAGTGAGCTTAAGGCCAGACTGAACTGCATAGTGAGACCCTGTATCAAAAAGACAAAAAAAAAAAAAAAAAATATCGGCAAATGCTTGAGACTGAGCTAAAGTTAATTTATTGTGACATTCTGGATGTACTGGACAAACCCCTCATTCCAGCAGCTAACACTGGTGAGTCCAAGGTTTTCTATTATAAAATGAAGGGGGACTACCACAGGTATCTGGCTGAATTTGCCACAGGAAATGATAGGAAGGAGGCTGCAGAGAACAGCCTAGGGGCTTATAAAGCTGCTAGTGATATTGCAATGACAGAACTTCCACCAACGCATCCTATTCGTTTAGGTCTTGCTCTCAACTTTTCTGTATTCTACTATGAAATTCTTAATTCCCATGACTGTGCCTGCAGGTTGGCAAAAGCAGCTTTTGATGATGCAATTGAAGAACTGGATACACTGAGTGAAGAAAGCTATAAGGACTCTACACTTATCATGCCATTGTTACGTGATAATCTTCAGACATGCAGGGTGATGGTGAAGAGCAAAAGAAGCGCTGCAGGATGTGGAAGATGAAAATCAGTGAGACATAAAAGCCAACAAGAGAAACCATCTCTGACCACCCCACTTCTCCCCATCCCACCCCTTGGAGATTCCCCATTGTCACTGAGAACCCACCAAATCTGACTTTTACATTTGGTCTCAGAATTTAGGTTCCTGCCCTATTGGTTTTTTTTTTTTCCTGTTGTTGTTTTGTTTTGTTTTGTTTTTTAACAGTTTTCAAAAGTTCTTAAAGGCAAGAGTGAATTTCTGTGGATTTTACTGGTCCTAGCTTTTAGGTTCTTTAAGACACTAACAGGACTGCATAGAAGCTTTTTCAGCACTACTGTATTGTCTGCGTGCCAGAGGTGGCAAGATCACCATTAAAAATGAAAATTACATTTGAAAGCCATTAGACTTCTAGGTGATGCATCTAAGAGAGTGATCACACTGTAGAGACATCTGGTATCGTTTTTTCCCTTTTCTAATTGTTTAAATTACATTTTATACCAATGTTTAAACTTAAGTAGGTGTTAGCTTGAGGTGGTTAAAGGTTGTTTGGGGGGGAGTTTGTTCCAATGGTTTTGCTGTAAAAAGTGTTCAAACTCTGCTGAAGTGTTGCTGAAAAGCATGGTGCTGGTAACAGTTCAACAATCCATGGCTGCTCATTCTTGCCTACTTTACTCTCCCTCTGAAGCGGTTAGCATTGAAGGTGGTATGGAAAAGCCTGCATGCGTGTTCAGGTCTTTGTTTCTTCTTCCCTTTCCCTCTGCCCCCTCCCCCCTTTGCTTGTTCACCCTTTTTTGTTCAGTATGTGTAACTTGAAGCTAATTTGTACTACTGAATTTCTGACTGGAGCCACAGATACAGAATCTGTATTGTTCTTACTGAAACACAGCATGGAATTAACATTAAACTTAAATAAAACAAACCTAAATTAAAAATGCCAAATATGCCATGCCTTCATCCTTTACCCTTCTAAAATAAAATCTTTAGTCCAAACAAACAAACTAGCAAAAAAAAGCCAGGAGGGAGAGAAGATGGTTTACATCTCGAATGGACAAGTGTTAGATAGTTGAAATCAGTCCCCATGGAGACTATCATTAATAACATTTTTCTAGGAAATAGTGGAGTATGTAGTTTTTGATTTTCAAAACTACTTCAGCAAGATGTGAGAAAAGGAAGAGGCTACAAAAAGTCATCTAATTCCAGATATGATGATGGAAGAGGGTCACCAGGAAATTCTCCCCAAAGAATGGGTCAAATTATTGTCGGTAACTGAATGAGACAGAAATATTATTGGTAGTTAGATAGGGCCAAGCCCTCAAAGACAATATGGAAGGCAACATGACCTTGGACAGACAATCAACTGTGGGCCAGATCTTAAAAGTAAACAAATACAGTCGCATACTTCCCAAAGGTTGGGTATCAGGGATCGATGTGCTAAATAGGCATCAATCACCTTGAATGAGCCCAATTGAGTTACTAGCCCAACCCCCAACAGGTAGAGACCCTGTCCCCTTTCATGCCCACTACCTCCCTATGTGACTCATTTCCCCATTTGGCACTGGATTTAATTAATTTTACCTTAGCAATGGTGTTTGTAATCTCATTGGCTGACCATAGTTTTGTCCCACCTCATGCTCACCTAAGCGAGTTCTCGTGTCTTCTCCACCACCTTAGACCCGCCTCACCACATGGTTTTCCTCTATAAAAGACCCTGGAAGAGACAACTTCCCAGGGACCACCTGCTCGTGACTCCCTTCCTGTCTCTTTCTCAGACAGCTTTCTTTCTCTCAATAAATATATCCTGCTTATAACCTCTGTTTGTTCCTAAACTTCATTCTTCAGTATTTTGTTGTTGTTGTTGTTGTTTTTTTTTTTTTTTTTTTTTTTTTTCTTTTTCAGACAGGGTCTATGAACTATGCAGTTCAGGCTGGCCTTAAGCTCACTTTGTAGCTCAGGCTGGTCTCCAACTCACAACAATCCTCCTGCCTCAGCCTCCCGAATGCTGGGATTACAGGCCTGCGCCACCACGCCCAGCCTATCATTCTTCAGTTTTAGAGAACATGAACTCGTCCCAGGTACCTTTTAGGTTGGAAGATCAGTTTTTCTCCCTGTGTCATTTGGAGGTTTCCCTGCATCAAAGTCAGTCCCCTCCATAGTCCCAGGTCTTCTCCTGTGGCTAGTGGATAAGGAGGGTAAATGTCTGCTGTAAGAAGCAGACAACTAGACATGTACACTCACAGGAGAAACCATCAGCAAGTGGAGGTCTGACCATGCTGGATGAGTAGACAGATGTGTGATCTTACCAGGGAGTGCTCTGTGCTCTCCCAGATAAATGAGGTCAGGCCAGAAATTCTCTCTGCAGCGATCTGGCTTGACTTATGTGCAGTTCTAGAAATACATGCTTGTCTTTTTTGTGTATTTATTAAGTATAAAATAATTTTAATAAATATTTTAGGTTACCTACTATGAACTTTTCATCTTTATATAATTAAATTATGGAAAAACTGAACCTGAAGAAAATAAGTAGCATTAACTATTGTAACTGTCCTACTAACCTGTTTTTAAACTGTTTCATTGCTATTTTATCCTTATTTCTCATTAAAATGAATAAAAAATAAAAAAGCACAAATTGATGAGCGAAAAAAAGAAAATGAATAAAAGGCTGTGTATTTAGAATGACAGAGAGCCGGGCGTGGTGGCGCAGGCCTGTAATCCCAGCACTCGGGAGGCTGAGGCAGGAGGATTGTTGTGAGTTCGAGACCAACCTGAGCTACTAAGTGAGCTTAAGGCCAGCCTGAACTTCATAGTGAGACCCTGTCTCAAAAAGACAAAAAAAAATAGAATGAAAGAAAGAAAAAGAAAGAGAACCTCCTGTTCCTGGAAAACTAGAACTAATATTGTCAAAATGATCATATTACCAAAACTAAAGTGTAGATGTAATGCAGTCTTTTTTTTTTTTTTTTGGCAGAACCAAGGATTCAACTCAGACCCTTGTGCTTTCCAGGGAAATTTAATGCAGTCTTAATCAACATACCAACAGCATTCTTCACTAGAGAAGATAATACTAAAAATCATGTGGAACCAGAGGAGACCCAAAAGAGCGAAAATAGTCCTGGGCAACAAAAACAAAATAGGTGGCTGGATCTGGCAGCGCATGCCTGCAATTAAAGCACTTGGGAGGCTGAGGCAGGAGAATTGTGCCCAGCTGGAAGTCAGCCTAGGCTGCAAAGTGAGTTCAAGGCCAGCCTGACCTGCATAAAGAAATTTGATTAAAAAGAAAAAAAGAGCAAAGCAGGTAGCCTCACAATCCCAGATGTAAAGTTATATTACAAATCTAAAAACAGCGTAGTACTGGCACAAAAACAGATGTGAAATAATGAACTAACCCAATACATCCAGCTATCGGGCGTTTGTTTTTGTCTTTTTGAGACAGGATCTCATTACATAGTCCAGGATGGCCTTGAGCTCACTTTGTAGCCCTGGCTGGTCTGGAACTCCTCATAGTTCTCCCACCTCAGCCTTCTGAGTGCTGGGATTACAGGTCTGTGCTGCCATGCCTGGCACATGCAGGTATCTGATCTCACCACAAAGAGGACAAAATCATGCTGGAGGAAAGATAGCTTCTTTAATAAACAGTGCTGGGAAAACTTCACATGCAGAAGACTGAAGCTATACCCATATCTTTCACCATGTACTAGACTAAAATCAAAATAGACCAAAGACCTAGATACTGAAACAGAAACACTGACTGTATTGGAAAATAAAGTAGATAAAACTCTTGAAGACACAAGTGTGCAGAAGGTCTTCATAAACAGAACCTTATTTGCATAAGAAATGACATGAAAAATCAACAAATGGCATTATATCAAATGTAAAACTTTTGCACAACAGATAACCCATGGAAGGGGGAAAAGAAGGTCTTTTTTACCAGCTCCAGACAGAAGACTATCTAGAATGTATAAAGTATACAAAGAACCAAAAGAATTTAGACTTCAACAAAATAAAAGACACAATCAAATGATAGGTTATTGAGAAACCAGGCATGTTATCACATGCCTGTCATCCCAGCTTTTGGGAGGCTGAGATAGGAGGATTGCTATGAGTTCAAAGTCAGCCTAAGCTGCATAATGAATTCAAAGCCATCCTGGACTACATAGTGAGATCTTGTCTCAATAAATAAATAAATAAATAAATAAATAAATAAATAAATAAATAGGCAATTGAAATGAATAGCACCTACTGCATTGCCAAAGGTTGCAGGGCTTGCCGGCCAAAGGCCCAGCCTCCAGCTAAGGCTGAGGCTCCAGCTTCTGCTCCAGCCAAGGCCCACGCTCCAGCTTCTGCTCCAGCCCAGCCCCCCAAAGGTGCCAAGGCCCCCATGAAGGCTCCACAGTAAAAGCCTCTTATCTGTTGATGTAATAACAGATGGATAGGTGTAACCCCTGGGGTGCCATCTGTGAAGGGCTGGTATCCTCCTGTGCTCTTTATACAAATAAATCTGAGGCAGGAAAAAAAAGAAATGAATAGCACCTAGGATAGTGACACACACATGTAGTCCCAGCACTGAGGAGGCTGAGGCAGGAGGGTTGCCACAAGTTTGAGGCTAGTCTAAACTACTGACTGGGTTCAAGACCAACTTAGGCTACATAGTTAGATCCTGTCTCAAAAATCTAAAATAAGTAAATTAACTTTTCAAGAAAAAGTACAAATGCCCAATAAGCACTGTATATGAAAAAATATTCAGCATCTTTGTCCATTAGAAAAATACAGATCAAAACAACACCAAGGTTTCATCTTACTATACGAACAACTGTTACCACGAACTCAAAAAAGAACAAATCCTGACAAGATTGTAAGGGAAAAGAAGCCCTTCTATATTGTTGGTAGGAAGGTAAACTAGCACAAGCATTATGAAAATTAGTATGGAGATTCCTCAAAAAAACTAAAAATTTAAATTCCATTTAGCCCAGCTATACCTCTTAAAGGTATCTTCACAAAAGGTAAAAAAAAAAAAAAAAAAAAAAAAAAAAAAAAAAAAAAAAAAAAAAAAAAAAAAAAAAAAAAAAAAAAAAAAAAAAAAAAAGTTGGGGGGGGCTGGACAAAAAGTAAAGACGGGCTGGCGAGATGGCTCAGTGGAATAAATGCTTCCCTGGCAAGCGCAAGGGCCTGTGTTCAATCCCTGGTTCAAAAAAGAAAAGGTAAACACAGTGATTTATGTATCAGCAATATATCTGTTCCCATGTTTATAGCAGCACAACTCATTATAGATAAATCTTCATGGATGTTGCGCCTGTCTGAGCACAAGATGAGGCTGCTCTTTGCCGTGGCCCACATCATGGCCTCTGTCTTCTTCCTGCTGCTGCCAAGACCCTCCGCAGCCGATGAGAAGGGGCCTAAAGTCATGGTCAAGGTGTATTTTGACCTACGAATTGGAGATGAAGATGTGGGCCGGATGGTCTTTGGTCTGTTTGGAAAGACTGTTCCAAAAATGGTGTATAATTTTGTGCCCTTAACTACAGAAGAGAAAGGCTTTGTCTACAAAAACAGCAAATTCCATCGGGTTATCAAAGACTTCATGATCGAGGGCGGAGATTTCACCAGAGGAGATGACACAGGAGGCAAGGGCATCTATGGCGAGCACTTTCAGGATGAGAACTTCAAGCTGAAGCACTACGGGCCTGGCTGGATGAGCATGGCCAAGGCAGGCAAAGACACCAATGGCTCCCAGCTCTTCATAACTACTATCAAGACAGCCTGGCTCGACGGTAAGCACGTGGTGTTCGGCAAAGTTCTGGAGGGCATGGAGGTGGTGCGGAAGGTGGAAAGCACCAAGACAGACAGTTGGGACAAGCCCCTGAAAGACGTGACCATAGCAGACTGCGGCAAGATCGAGGTGAAGAAGCCCTTTGCCATCGCCAACAAGTAGGGCGCCAGGGACCTGCACTCTCCGCATGACCATCTGTACCAGCCCCGATGTCCTCATGAGAGTAAAGGCAGCCTGGCCCAGAACTCCGAGCTGTGCTGGCCCAATGCTGGCACCGACTGAGTGCCACCTCACATTCTACAGGTCCAATTTTGTAACAAACTACTGGTACTATTGCTGACCAATAAAAAATAAATAAATAAATCTTGCAAACAGCCCATATGTCTATCAACAGATGCCTTTTTTTTTTTTTTTTTTTTTTGAGACAGGGTCTCACTATGCAGTTCAGGCTGGCCTTAAGTTCATTTTGTAGCTCAAGCTGGTCTCGAACTCACAACAATCCTCCTGCCTCGGCCTCCCAAGTGCTGGGATTACAGGCATGTGCCACCACTCCCAGCGACTCTATCAACAGATGGATGAGTAAATAAAATGTATTTATATACAGTAGAGATCCTTAATCACCCATAAAGAAGAATAAACTTCAGCCATTTGTAAGGAAATGAGACACCATGAGACCATAATGCTAGGCAAAATAAACCAGACAGAGGCTGAATATTACATGGTTTTTCTTGTATGAGAAAATCAAAATATAACTATAGAGCAAAACAAAAGATAAGATGATAGAAAAAGAGAGGTAGACCTTTTGCAGATGGGAAGGGACCTAGAGATGGAGGCAGAGATGAGAAGAGGAGTGTGAAGGGAAGTAAAGAAGGCCAAGAAAAAAATACATATAAATATATCAACTCCCTACAATGACAATATTGTATAAATAAACAAAACTATAAATTGGGCCCTTGCCTTTCTGCTGTAAATTAAGCATTACTTTGTAAAAATTCACAAATTCCACAGATTTTTCTCCCCCAAATTATATTAACTACAAGCAGCCACAGATCATAATGGTAGGGCTGGGAGATGGCTCAGTGGAATAAGCGCTTCCCTGGCAAGTACAAGGGCTTGAGTTCAATCCCTGGTTCCAAAAAAAATCATAATGGTACCTCTTGAAAGCCCCCAATTTTTTTGGAGTGTGTACTTTTCTTTTTTGAGTGTGTACTTCTTTAATTCTGACTAATAAACCTTTGTATCCCTCTAAATAAAAAAGACCAAAAGGAAAAATACAACTGGCCAGTTCACAAAGCCATTAAGGAACTCTATATATCTTAGGACAAATAAAAAAAGTCCTCAGGGACCCTACAGGAAAGTTGTATTAGAAATATTGTGTTCCCGAGCCGGGCGTGGTGGCGCATGCCTGTAATCCCAGCACTAGGGAGGCTGAGGCAGGAGGATTGTTGTGAGTTTGAGACCAGCCTGAGCTACAAAGTGAGCTTAAGGCCAGCCTGAACTGCAACAGTGAGACCCTGTCTCAAAAAAAGACAAAAAAAAAAGAAATATTGTGTTCCCCAATTTTAGGTCAGGAAATGGATACCGTAAATGCTAGAATAACTTAGCCATTAAATCATTAAATACCTCTGCTTATTTATTTATTTATTTATTTATTTTTGCAGTATCAGGGATTGAACGCAGGACCCTGCGCTTACCAGGCAAATGCTTATTCTACTGAGCTATCTCCCCAGCCCTCTGCCTTTTTTTTTTTGTTTGTTTGTTTTTGCACAACCGGGATTGAACTCAGGCCCTTGTGCTTGCCAGAGAAGCACTTATTCCACTGAGCCATCTCCCTGGCCCCATCCCTCTGCCTTTATTAGAGCCCAGTATGGTGGCACAAGCCTGTGATCCCAGCACTTGAAAGGCTGAGGCAGGAAAAGTGCCATGAGTTTGAGGTCAGCCTAGACTACATAGTAAGTTCAAGACCAGCCTGAACTACATAGTGAGACCTTATTTAAATTCTTAAAAGTTCTTTCTTTCTTTCTTTCTTTCTTTCTTTCTTTCTTTCTTTCTTTCTTTCTTTCTTTCTTTCTTTGGTACAGGGTCTTGCTACACAGCTCTGACTGGTAGTGATTCTCCTGTTTCAGCCTCCTCATCACTGGAATTATAGGCATGTGCCACCACACCTGTATAATACCCTCAAATGGGTTCCAGGGATCAAATCCATGTCCTTGCACTTGCCAGGCAGGCGCTTAGACCATCAAGCTTTCTCTCCAGTTCTAGTCCCTATTTAGAAAAAGAAAAGAAAAAAAGCTATGCATGGTGGTACAGGCCTGTAATCCCAGCACACTGGAGGCTACAATAGGAGATCTGCTGAGTGTTAGAGGCGAGCCTGGGCTACACAGTGAATTCAAGGCCAGCTTGAACTGCATGGCGAAACTCGGTTTCAAAAAGACAAACAAAAAAGAACACACACACACACAAAAAAAAATGAGAGAGAGAGAGAGAGAGAGAGTGTGTGTGTGTGTGTGTGTGTGTGTGTGTGTGTGTGTGTGCTAGCAGTTGTTCTTTACACCAGCCTCCTTCACTTGAACCTCATTCTACTCTCTGGGATCAACCGATGAAGTTCACAATATCTTCCACAAAACGTCCAGTTAAATACCTGAGGAAAATCCGCGACTTGGATTTGGTTAGCAAGAGAATTATACGGGCTGGGGAAATATCTCAGTAGAATAAGTGCTTGCCAGGCAAGCACAAGGTCTTGAGTTCAATCCCTGATTAATAGTAACTAAATCTAGGAAAAAGTGAAGGAAGCAATCAGGCTGAGTTGGCTGAGCTGCGGAGGGTGGAGCTGGGGTAATATACAGGCTCGGGAAGCAGGGTATTGGCCCAAGGCACTGAGGATCCTGTTTCCCCATACCCAGTAGACCCGCCTTGGGCGCTTGAGTCATCTCGCTCTGCCTGGACTGCCTGGCACCAAGTGGCCTAAATACCCTGAAAAACCCTTTCTGTTTTGGTCACTCTCCCCACAACAACCTTCGTTGCAATATTTTGTAGAAGGGAAGTGAGTGAGGCGGTTGGAAGTAAGAGAAGTGGAGGGAGTGTTCACTGGAGGGAGAGCTGACTTCTGAAGTTACATAAACTCTTGGGGGCTGCCCAAGAGATAAGCGCGTCCTCCTGGAAGCGGGAGGGCTTCCCACTACAAAAAAGAAACCAAAGCCCTTCTTCCCAGAGCCGCTCTCGGACCTCCTGCACCATGGTGAGTACGTGCTCTCAGGGTCGCTCCAGGGCAGCCCGAGGAAGCCCGGGGGAGGATGGGCTGGTCCTGATCTCCGCTGTCTCGCAGGAGCCAGCTCGCCGCTTGTTGCTGTGGCTGCTGCCGCTGCTGAGCGCCTTGGCGGA
This sequence comes from Ctenomys sociabilis, assembly GCA_004027165.1. Taxonomy (NCBI): domain Eukaryota; kingdom Metazoa; phylum Chordata; class Mammalia; order Rodentia; family Ctenomyidae; genus Ctenomys; species Ctenomys sociabilis. The sequence goes on along the minus strand of PVKA01015446.1, from coordinate 4,962 downwards.
CACCACGCAGCCTCTACTGCCCGAACCCTGCGAGCTGGACGACGAAGACATCCGCTGCGCCTGCAACTTCTTAGATCCGGAGCCAAACTGGTCCAGCGCCCTACAGTGTACAGTGGCGGTGGACGTGGAGATCCGAGGCGGCGGCCGCAGCCTGGAGCCGTTTCTGAAGCGCGTCGACCTCGAGGCCGACCCTCGACAGTACGTGGACCTGGTCAAGGCGCTGCGCGTGCAGCGGCTCACGGTGGGAGCCGTACAGGTTCCCGCTCCGCTCCTCTTCGGCTTGCTGCGGGTCCTAGCGTACTCGCGTCTCAAGGAACTGACGCTAGAGGACCTGGAAGTCACCGGCGCTCCGCCACCTGTGCCCCAGGGAGCCGCCGGGCTTGGGATCTCTACCTTGCGCCTCCGCAACGTGTCGTGGGCGGTCGGCGGTGCCTGGCTCGCCCAAATGCAGCGGTGGTTCAAGCCGAGTCTCCTCAAAGTACTGAACATTGCCCAAGCAAATTCGCTTGTCTTACCCTGCGAACAGGTCCTCAGTTTCCCAGCCCTCACCACCCTAGACCTGTCTGACAATACTCGGCTGGGTGAGCACGGACTGGTCGGGGCGCTCTGTCCCCGCAAGTTCCCGGCCCTTCAGAATCTAGGACTACGCAATACAGGGATGGAGACTCCTAACGGCGTGTGCACTGGGCTGGCTAAGGCTGGGGTGCAGCCCCACAGTCTGGACCTCAGCCACAACTCGCTGCGTGCTACCCCAAACACTGGAGACCCCCAGTGTGTCTGGCCTACCACACTAAATTCTCTCAACCTGTCATTTGCTGGGCTGGAGCAAGTGCCCCAGGGACTACCCGCCAAGCTCGACGTACTGGATCTCAGCTGCAACAAGCTGAATAGGGCGCCGCGACAAGATGAGCTGCCCACGGTGAATAACCTGTTACTGCAAGGAAATCCCTACCTCCTCGCTGAAGCCACCTCCCAAGAGAGCGCTAAGAACTCTGAATCTGGCATGGCCCCGGCCTGTGCACGTTCACACCTGGCAGTGGGGGTGTCAGGAACACTGGCTGTGCTCCAAGGGGTCCGAGGCTTTGCCTAAGCCACGGGACAATGAATGTCCTTATTTGGGAGCACCATCACAACGATCAGAACTTCTTGATCGGCCAACCCCCTTGCCTCACCTTTATTAAAATTTGAAAGAAAGAAAGAAAGAAAGAAAGAAAGAAAGAAAGAAAGAAAGAAAGAAAGAAAGAAAGAAAGAAAGAAAGAAAGAGAAAGAAATGTTTCCTGGTTAATACTGTGTGAGAGAAATAAATGTGTATTCAGGGTTTTCCAAGGAGGGTACTGGCATTTGGGTGAAAGGGTATTGAATGGTAAACATACCTTGGAGGATACAAAACGTTTCTGTCTGGCTCACTTTCCAAAAGCCAAAGGTAATAAACTCCATAGCCATTTATTTATTTGCTTTCTCTTTCTTCCCCACCCCACCTCCACAGGGGACAAATTTCACAATTGCAGAGTTTCACAATTTAAAGGATCCTCTCCCACAGTGTAAAACTCCTGTGCCTTGACAGGTGCAGGTGGGCTTCACTGTGTGCATACCTTGGCCATGGGGATTGGGGTATGGAAACAGATGTGGGATGTAATCTACTGAACCACAGATCTGTCCTGTTAATATGTGTGTGAATGACCCTTTCAGACCCCCCTTTTTTGATATAGGGTTTCACCATGTAGCTACAATGCTATAGTAATCAATACTACAATACTATCATAAAGGTATACATATAAATCAATGGAACATGTGTATATATAATAAAATTATTCTTGAGAAGGGTGTCAAGACCATTCAGTGAGGAAAAGACAGTCTTATCAATAAATATTAATATCAATAAATATTACTGGAGAAACTGGATATCTTCATCCAAAAGCACGAAGTGGATCCTTATCTAAAACCACATATAAAAACTAATAAAATGGATCAAAGATATGAATATATCTAGAATGATAAACTCCTAAAATACAGGGTAAAACTTCACAATGTTAGATTAAGATCTAACACCAAATGCATAGACAACAAAAGAAAAAATAGGCTAATTGGACTTCATGAAAAAATTTAACTTTCTGTATCAAAAATACTATCAACAGAGTAAAAAGAATGAGAGAAAATATTTGTAATTTATATTTATGATAAGGAGTTAATATCCAAAATATGTAAAGAACTCCTAAAATGCAACAACAGAAAAATAGTCCAATAAAAATTTGGGCTAAGGTCTTGAATAGACCATTTCCCTAAACAGAAGCACATAAAAAGATGCTCAGCATCACTAATTATCAATGTAAAGCAAATCAAAACTCCAATGAGGTAGGAGGAGAGATTGAGCTTAGGAATTACCAATCAAGTATCTGTCTGACAAAAAAAGACTCCTCAACTGAATTTAGAGACTCCAACTGAATTTGGAGACTGGAAACTATGTCTGTAGGCATGTGATTTATATTTTTTCTGAAAGTATCTAGCAGCTTATAGACAAGATTCATTCATCTAAGGTTAAGGTAGAAATTCAGGGCATCTCATAAAGCCCAAAGATTGAACTAATAGAGAAAGGCTGAATAATGTATCCTAGAGAAGGAAGTGAAGCAATAAGAGGAATATGACTGTGATGGAAGCAAAGTCTGCACTTCTGCATGGCACTATGTGGCCATATGATGTGTTGTGGTGGATTTTATGCTGAAAGGATGAGATATGCTCTTAGGACTTCCTTTTCCGAGCCAAATCTGCTTCCCTGCAGCTTCCTTCCTCTTTTGTCTTGGTTTTGTCATCCAGAACCAAGCATACACTAACTCTAGCTCTTTTCACTGGGTACCAGGGAAAGAGGTTTGGTCTTTTAAAAATTTCTCTGTCTCTGTCTCTGTCTCTGTCTCTCTCTGTCTCTGTCTCTCTGTCTCTCCCCCCCCACACACAGACATACACACTCTTTTCCAACACAAACTCTTCAGCCATTGTTTTTAATGCTGAAGGCACCTTTATTCTTTCCAACATGGGAGGCTCTTTAAAGCACTCTTAAAATCATATGCAGGGAAGAACACTGAAACATTGACTTGAATTTTTGTGCATATTTAGTTTTTTATTTTTATTTTTTTTTTAAGACAAAGCCTCACTATACAGTTCAGGGGGGCCTTGAACTCACTATGTAACACAGGTTGGCCTCCAGCACACAGTGATCCTCCTGTCTCAGCCTCTTAAGGACTGGGACTATAGGTGTGTGCCATCATGCCCAGCACATACCTAGCTTTTAAAGGTATGGGGTTATGGTGATAAATTTGACATTGTGGCTACATTTAAGAAAGAGTACTTAAAAAAGAGAAAGAGTGCTTGATAAATACCTCACAAAGAAATAAAATTACAGCGCAATAGAACTTACAAATATAGATATGGGAATCTTCAACAAAATATTAGCTGGATTTAGAATTACACACCATGAATTATTGGACTTTATCCCAAAAGTAAAAGATTGGCTTAATATCTAAAAATCACTATAATATACTACATCAATAAAATAAAAAAAAGAACCAAAAATTTCATGATTATCTAACTAGATACAGAAGAAACATTTGATAAAATCCAAGTCCTTTCATAAAAAGCACTCAACAAAAGGAAAAGTAGAGAACTTCCTTGTATGATAAAGAACATCTCCAAAAAGTCAGTTGGGATCATACTTAGTGTTGCCTATGTCAGAAACAAAACAAAGATGTGTGTTCTTACCACCTCTATTCAAAGTTATGCTAGAAGTTCTAGTCATGACAATTATGAAAAAGAAATAAAGGGCATGTTGATTATAAAGCTAGAAATAATACTGTCTCAACTCACAGATGATATAGAACATTTTATGGAACTAGGCAAGTGTTATGGTTTATGTACAGGTGTGCCCCCAAAGCCTCCTGCAGTCCTGGAGTGGCTTCTGGAGTTTGTGATTGATTACTGTGGGTGTGGGTGCTGCACCTGTCCTCAGGCAGGCAATTTGCATTACAGTGTGAGGTGGGAAGGGAAGCCAGCTGCTTGAGCTGCTGCTGCCTCTGTTTTTTTGTTCTCTGCCTTGTGCATCTCTGCGTTGGAGCCAGCTGAGTAAGAACTGAAACCTCCAGTAACTGTGAGCTAAACAAACCTTTCCTTCCTTCATTTTGGGTGTTGGGTGTTTGTCCCAGCAAGGAGAGAAGAGTAACTAAGACAGCAAGCATGGCTATAATCCCACTTGAGAGGTTGAGACAGGAGTCTTGTGATTCTGAATTTATCACCAGCCTGGGAAACTTAGTGATAACCTGTCTCAAAGTAAAATAAATAGAAAAGAGCTGGAGAAATAGAAAGAAGTTCAGGGGATGTAGCTCAGGGGATGTAGCTGGATTGTAGCACTTGCATAACATGCACAAGGGCCTAGTTTCAATCCTCAGAAACACTATCATCACACAAACAATCCTATAAATTCACTAAAATATATTAGTAATAATCAACAAGTTCAGCTATTAACAAGATACAAGTTAAATAAGCCAAAATCTATTGTATATTATGAGAACATTCTGAAAATCAAATTAAGAAAACAGTTCCAAGATGAGCATGGTGGCACATACCTCTGATTCTAGCACTCTTGTGGACTAAGGCAAGGATATTGAAAGTTTAAGCCCATCTGGACAACTTAGTGATTTAGTGAGTCCATGTCTCAAAATAAAACAAAAAGAGCTGAGGAATATAGCTCAGAGTGAAGGAGGTGTTTTTGCATCTTCTAGTCTATTCCATTGGTCCTCAGGTCTGTTTATTTGCCAGTATCACGCTGGTTTTTTTGTTGTTGTTGTTGTTTGTTTGTTTTTTGTTTTTTTGTCTTTTTGAGACATGGTCTCACTATGCAGGTCAGGCTGGCCTTAACTCACTTTGTAGCTCAGGCTGGTCTCGAACTCACAACAATCCTCCTGCCTCAGCCTCCC